>JALIZH010012418.1:0-73891 GCA_030522465.1 Rhipicephalus appendiculatus | reverse complement strand
CAAGTTGCGGATTTCTGAGGACCTTCAATGGTATATGGTGTATACAGATGGCTCACCGTTCGTAAGCTGCAGAACGTACGTTCTGTGGCTTAGTGGCTTCGCGCCGCGCGCTGAGGAGCGAGGTCGTAGGCTAGACGCCAGGCGACGCAACTTTTATTGTGATAGCAATTATATGGACACTCTCGGCTGGTTTTGACCGTCGGCGTCCGCGTTGGCGTCATGTCCCGTATTTGTATATGTATCTATATATTTATAAAAACCTAAAAAAATCATTCAGAAAAATGTTTACGACGCGCGGCATCGAACCAAGGACCTGTCGCTCTGCAGCGCGCGGCGCTAGCCGCTCAGCCACGAAGGCAACCGTCCTTCAACGTTCAAACGGCGAGCTATTTATATACAGCGAGTTTTCAGCGTGTTTTCAGCATTACCAGCGAGATGGCGCAAAGGCCGCGCTCGGCGGGGCTTCTGGGCGCCCCGTTCGTCGCGACGCGCGCTACTCTCCGGCGCGCACTTTACCCGAAGGGGGGGGGGGGGGTAGATGCCCGTGCGCGCGCGCGCTTATGTCGCCGTGGCGGAGAATGGGGCTTCGCCGGAAAGAGCGTTGTATTTACCGGGCGCGCGAAGGCCACATCACTCGCTGCAGTCCCCCCGTTTGCGAAAAGAGCACGCTTTTCAAACACAGCGAAGTAACAACTGTGACACTGGTTAGTTCGCGCTTGTCTGTGCCTGTGAATACGTTTCGTGCGTCGTTTTTGTTTGAGCAGCGCGTTAAGTGTCGAGCTGTGAACGTTGTTAGTTCGCTCTCGTCCTGTGCGTGTTGTTTTCGTACGTCATGTGTGCGTGAGCAGCGCGCTGCACGTTTTGACCTGCTTGCCATTCAGCGCTTGACATTCCAATTTGTTGCTATCGCATTCATTGCTTCGCCTTGTGGCGAAACTGTGACTTTTTTTCTAGTTTTTCTTTGCAATCTGTCATTTTATATTTTACAACTTCATATCCATGACGGAAATACGTCAGTGGAGCCGTGGTGGACTCCGGCATAAAGCACTTTCGTGTTAAAAGAAAAAGTCACAGTTTCGCAGCAAGGGTGAAGCAATGAATGCGATAGCAACAAATTGTAATGTTATACGAAGTGAGGCTGGAAGCTAACTCTTTTGGATCCGATCTCACGCAACTCTAGAAAACGCTCTTTTAAGAGAATACGGCCGCTCCAGGGACACTCTTCACACCACATTTTCTTCGCGTTGAGAGCGCAGCAAGTAGAAGGGAATAGCGGCCGCCCGCTGTCGGCTGCCGAGATGGGACATAAGGCGCGCGCCCGCGACGACCGCGCTCGTAAAATCCAAGGTCGCTCGAGGGAACCCCCCCCCCCCGCTCGCCTCTTTTCACGCTCGTGAACGACGGGCGGGGCCGGTCGAACAGTTGGGGGGATCTTATGGGATGCGCCTGCCGGCTCGTTTGTTCTCCGCTTCAGCCGCGTTCATCGCTGCCGCTCGCGCGCTATTACTCGCTGGTAGAATGCACGATGCGCAGGAGGCTCTTATCAACTTGGATTTCATACGCGACATGACGGCGGCGGCGACGGCAACAGCGACGGCAAAAACCCGTCGAGACTGTCCATATAATTGCTATCGCAATAAAACGGAAATGCAGGCTGCGCAATCTAAGTCAACGGCCTCATCCTGCTCAGGAAATAACACATTTGGTGCACTACGCTTGGTATCGCCGGACATGCGCGCGTCTCCCGCCGCAATTCACCTCTCTGACAATAAATGGGCTACTCCGCACCACGCCAAGGTGGTTCCTGACGCAAGCCGTAATAGTAGCCCCTTCGGAATCACGGTATGCTCCACCGCATAGAGCTTCCTACCGATTTGCGGCGAAAGGTAATTTTCGACATCCGCTATGGCGGCAAACGGATCGACTCACCACAGCGCTGGTTCGAGCCTGCGAGATGTCGCGACAGTGGTGATGGCTTCAGTTAGTGCAGTTTTGGATAAGCAATTTCAACAAAAAGTCGGAAAAATGAGACTTTAGAGAGTTCCATCATCCGAAATATCGGACGTACTTACATAGTGAACCTGTGGGGCTTGTGTGACGTGCCTGGAAAGCGTCCGAACTTTCTAGCATGTGCGGAAAATTTTCAGTTTTGTCATCCATATCACTTATGTGTGTTGGCATATTGCATCCGGTATTACAGTTTTCTTACAACAGCCTCCCGTCTGCCTATATTGCTTTTTTATGAAACAAGTTTAAAAGCATTATCGGTTATATCAATGCAATTTTCGAGGCGCTTGAATATTCTTGTAAGTGGGTTCGAATGTATTACTAAATACAGATGCAATACTGCACAGTGGCTATGGAGGAACCATCATGTAAGTAGCAGACCAGTAATAAGCAATGCCAATCTGGGAAGTGTTAAACGTCCAGCGGGAATGCTTAATACGTTCCCTCATCATGGTTGCTGAAGTGCGTAAACGTACAAATTACATTTATCTACCATACATTTTCAATTGCACTGATAATTTTTTTCTAGACAGTACTAAATGCTGTGAAAATAGCGCCCTCGTGATATCTGCCTGCAAATTAGCGCGAAATGCAGTGTTATTTAAGGAACATTCATCGTTAACACGTGCGACGTGAATTGTAAAATACTGTAAAATACTTCTGGTGACTATCTATAACGAAACATTCTTTTTTTTTTTACTTTACAGGCTGAACAATATATCTTTAATAGGATAATCAATGCAACTTGGATATTTGGCTCGGGAGTCGTGAACGTGGCAAAAGCAGTCCGTGACACTGTGAGCAACACGATCAAAGCGGTGATTCCCTTCAGTGACGCCAAGGGAGCGGTCACCACTAAGGCTTCAGACATCCTTCAGAAGATCATTGTTAAGGATCTCAGCTTGTATGCTCTTGAAGACAGCAGACATTACAAGGACTTCCGCCAGGATGTCGCCGAGGACTTAAGTCGTGCAGCCGAGTCGCTGATAAAAAAGGAGCTAAACTGTGCTCTTGCCGCGGCCGCTCACACTTAGACGAAAGCGAAGCCAAGTTTGCCCTTGTCATCAGCAAAATCTTCTAAGAAGAATGGTATAATATGTTCAAGTCAGCCATTCCTTGGCTCTTAAGTTCAATTAAAAATAAAATTATACGAATGTAATGATAACATAATCGCTTTGCTTGTTATCTGCTGTCTCTTTATGCACAAAAATGGTGAAAACAGCAATATTGAACGGTTGAGCATGAATAAAGGAGAATATTTTCATTCAGCTGTGTGTTTTGATATTCTTAAGACATTAACATTTTACAGTATTATTACGATAGCAATTATATGGAGAGTCCTGACGGGATTTTTGCCATCCCTGTCATGTCGCGTATTAAGTCCAAATTGGTACGAACCTCCTGCGCATCGTACATTCTATCCGCGAATATATAATAGCGCGCGAGCGGAAGAGACGAACGCGGTTGAAGCGGAGATCGAACGATCCCGCCCATCTCCGTCCCTACGTTTAACGAGCGTGAAGAGATGCGAGGGGGGGAAGTGGTGGTCCCTCGAGCAGTAGCTGTGACCTTTGATTTTACGAGCGCGGTCATCGCTGGCGCGCGCGTTATGGCGTTATCTCGCTATCTCGACAGCCGTCAGCGGGCGGCTCGGATACCTTTCTACCTGCTGCGCTCTCAACGCGAAGAAGATGCAACGCGAAGCAGATGCATCATTCTTGATGAAAATTTTCTTCCTACAGGAAGTGTAAAATAAAAAAAAAACAAATTGTTACTTAAGCAAAATTTTCAAAAAAAGCTGACTTCAAAACACAAGGGAAACAAAAATAGTGCTGTCCCAATTTTAAAGGCTATGTTATATCAAACATCGTTTATGATAGTGAAAAGACGGTTTTATTATTGTTGGCCTCACATGCTTTCTTTATAAAAATTACACCATCTCCCGCCAAAGGGACCCATGTGTAGATGTGAAGCAGCGGGCGCTAACGCTTACACTGGCGGCGGCGTTGACGCTGGCGCTCACCGCAGCGTTGCGCAGGAGAGAAAACTGGGGAGGCGCAAAGCACGCAGCGATGGAGCGGTGTTTCCTATTGGAACATGTCAATCGCTTCTAATGGGCAATGAGAGACAGAAGACTCCGACTGGACACAGAGACCCGCAGTCCGCTTTTAGTTAACGCGCACGCTGCGAATTTTTATTCTTCAACAACGCACAGGAGAAATCTCCCACCGGCACCACCTTGCAGGTCAAAATCCATTGCCATAACGGAGTGGCCAGTGAACGGTTATGCAGCGCGAGCAGTCGGTTTTTTCAACCAAGAAACTCGCTAGCAGACGCTGCCTGCGTCGGCGTCGCGAGGCGAGAGAGGGGGGGAGCGTAGGAGAGGAGAGAGAGGGGACGCGCTTGCGCAGTGGGAGTGTGGACGCCGCGGGCAGGGATGCCTAGAGGAGAGAGAGGGGGAAAGGAGGTTTTTTTTTAAAGGGTGTGCGCATGCGCAGTAAGGGAGGCCACGCCGCACACCACCACCACCGGATTAAGCTTCACCATAAGATGCTTCACATCTAATATAACGGGCGAAAGTGGTCAGTGCTGAGCATACTGAATTTAGTGAACTTCCTGGTTATCACGATTGCATAGGACGTGTACAGGGTGTCCCAGCTATCTTTAGCCAAGGGTTAAAAAATACAATATTTGAGGCAGACGAGTGAAATCAGTTGAATATTGCTTACACCTATCTTTCGCACTACAGGCAATTTTTTATTTCGTAATTAACAAATTTGTTGATTAGTATTAATTTACTAAATTGATAAATATTGACTTTACGCAAGAAATGAGAGTTGCAAAGTTCGACGGCGTCTTCAGAAAACCCCATTGCATCATTTGCGATAAAGAACGTTTTACGCGTACCATTTTTTCCATGCTGCAAAGAAAGCCCGCGAAATACAAATAATACCACGTGACTAGCGCATTCGCGCGCCGCGACCGTGCTGCTCTCAGCCGTGGTTTGAGCGAACAAAATCAGCTGTGACCACGACCCACCGGCTGCGTTGCAGCAGTAAGCCCGTAATTTTACGGTGGTTTCTTCGCCCGCGCTCGGCACAAGTTGCACAGTCACGCGCGCCAACTGGCTGGCAACGGGCCAAGAAACCACTGCGAACATTTTACAGAGAATTCACCTAACATCATTATAGAGCGCTATCACAGATGTGTCCCTCCAAATTGTTTGTGGTCAGTCCCACGCACGAAGTCACGCATAATACCACGAGGAGGGGAACACATATACTTTCAAGAAAAAAATGAAGAGAAACACACTCAGTCAGACACACCCACGCACTGGACGAAACGTCATTCACAGGTGGGACCCTGTCCGGTACATCCCTTGGAGCACAATTACAATTAGGCGACATTCAGACACCATGATTTTGCTGTCTGCCTAATCTAAGAAAACTACCTACTGTTACTTCACAACGGGCCCATTTTATAGTCTAGTCAACAAAAAGAAAAAAAAAACAACCTTCCCCCAGTACCCTCGGCTTCCTCTACTGATCCCCGCTGTCCAAGCGCGAGAAGGCATCGGCGCACTTATTAAGTGATCGCTTTATGTGAGCAAATGTAATGTCGTACTTCTGTAATGCCAAGGCCCAGCGGGTCAGACGAGCACTAGATGGCATGGAGCGGGTCAGTTAGGGTGAGCGGGTTGTGATCAGTCACAACTTTTATTCTGGCGCCAAATAGCCAGGTGTCCAATCGGCCAAGCGCCCACACAACGGCGAATGCCTCTATTTCTATTGCCGACCACTTTGCCTGTTGAGGAGTGAGTTTCTTACTGAGGAAGGCAAAATGTTTCTGATCGCCATATGTCTCTTGAGCCAACAAGCCCCTACACCCCTTTCAGAAGCATCAGTAGTTAGCACAAACTCCTCACCCAGGTGTGGAGCACTTAACGAAGGTACGGCCTTCAGGGCCAACTTAATAGTATTAAAAGCACTTTCACTTTCTAAGCTCCACGGGATGTTGTTAGGTACACGGCGGTTTGTCAGGTCTGTCAAGGGGTACTATTTCTGAATATGCCGGAATGCAGTCCCGATAATAATTAAAAAGCTCTAGCGCGCTTCGCAGATCTCGCTTTGTGCGTGGTGTTTTCAGTAGCGCTATCGCACTTACCCTATCAGGATCAGGGGAGTGAGACCCTGAACCAACCACGTGTCCCATACTGGCGTAAAGGTAGCGCAAAAAAAGACGACGACAAGAAAGTGAACAACACAAGCGCTTACTCACAACTGAAAGCTTTATTGCTTGAACAGAAAATATATATCTAAACTAGGCACGAGGGCATCTATGTGCGTTAGTCATCCTTCTTTGGCCATCTCGGAAAAGGAAGTGATACTACTCAAGAAAATGGGGTAGCCTGTTGAGGAGGGGGGGGGCTGGGGAGGTGTGTTTTTGTGCTGGTTTTTGCCTTTTGCCTTGTCCACGATGCGCATGTGCGGGAAGTGGTCGCGCGCCTAGTTTAGATATATATTTTGTGTTCAAGTAATAAAGCTTTCAGTTGTGAGTAAGCGCTTGTGTTGTTCACTTTCTTGTCGTCGTCTTTTTTTGCGCTGCCTTTACGCCAGTATGAATCAGTACCAACTAGCTCGCCTTTCCATTTCGCTCCACGTGTCCCGAGTACTAAACCTTCGTTTATGCGAGCCTGCACTTTTCCGGGTTAATCATTAGACCTACTTCCGCTATAGCGGCCAACACGGCCTCCAGGTGACGTACATGCGACTCCGAGGTTTCCGAGTACACTGCAATATCATCTATGTAAGCGCATGAATAGCCTCTATGCCTTTGAAGTACCTCATTAATAATCCTTTGGAAAGTCGCGGCAGAGTTCCGCAGTCCATGCGGCATTACTCGCCATGCGTATAGGCCACTCGTAGACGCGAATGCGGTAAGCTTCTGCGAGCTCTCTTCGACCGGTATCTGCCACTATCCTCGAGTCATATCAAGTAGCGTTATGTAGTTAGCCTTCGCCACTTCATAAAGCAATTCCGCCGTTTTCCCCATTGGGAAATTGTCCGGTTCTGTAACTGCATTCAGTTGGCGGTAATTAACGCACATTCTCACCATACCGTCTTTCTTCGCGACGCATACAACCGGGTGCGCAAAGCTGCTTTCAATCGGGTATATCAAGCCCCATTCCTGCAACTCGCATACCTGTCTTTCCACTTCTCCTCTCAGTGCCACCGGCAAACGGTAGGGGTACGACTTCGCCGGCGTCGTGCCCGGGACCAGAGTGATCCTATGTTTCCCAACTTTAGAAATTCGAGGCTTTTCTGAAAAAGTGTTTTCAGACTTCTTCACTACCTCATTCAATTCCTGTACCTGCGTATTCGACAGGTGTGTACTTCCCTGGAGTACTGTAACTATACCATTATCTGCCCCTCTACGCTGCGGAATTGTTTCCAACTGGCCGAACTCTAAATCTGTCTCAAACACCACTGCTGTGCTGTGTACCCGGACATAGTACTTCCTGAGGTGATTGGCGTGCACTCAGTTTTCAGCACCCTCCGGGAACTTGACGGTGTAGCTGTCTTGCCGCACCTGCTGTACAACTTCTGCAGGTCCATTCCATTTAGGCTGCATCTTCCCCACATGTCCTGTCTCAAGAACCAGTACCTGCTTCCCCACGTCAAACTCTTTTGGCCTGGCTCGAAGATTGTACTTCTGAGTATACATCTGTTGTAGTCGTTCTGCGCGGCCGTCAACTGCGCGTGCTGCTCCTGCCATTCGCGCACGTAGCTCCGTCAAATAAGCAGTCGCAGTTTTATTTAGAGCTGTTGGAGGCTGCCAATCTCCCGTCCAGCTTTTCTGTAATATTGCCACGCGCTATTCCTATTTTCACTTTTGTTGTATTCGGTTTTCGCCCACAAAGACCGTCAGCAAAGCTCAACTCAAACCGCGCCTTATTGTTCTACAACCTTCGCGATTATTGTAGATCGTTTTGTTTAGATTGCGTGCAAGACGCGACTACTCGAGATTATTCCAGAGCGTGCGCGATGACCAGTGATAAGGCTAGAATGTTCGACGCGGGATGCATAAAAGCCGGCGCGCTCCAACGATGTCCAGTTGATCGCCGGCCGACGCTCAGTTCGCCGCTATCAGTGCCAGCGTGTATTGCTGTAATACTACTCTGTTTACCGGCCACAAGTTCGGCCTAATAAACAGTTTCATTTTGGACACGTCGCCTGCTGCCTTCGTCGACGTCACAACCACGTGACATCTGGTGGAGGTGCTGTTCCTTCATGTTCCGGACGCCCCCGTCAAGCCGTGAACCCAGCCCACAGCGCGGAGAAGACACCGAAGCCCCCCGTGCAGCAACGAGCTAGTCGCAGGCTGCAAGGCTTGCAGCCGGAGCACGGACTCCTGCCGGAAAACACCAGGAAAACCAAGACTTCGACCTCAACCGCAGCGACGATGACAGCCCCTGTGCCGCCTGCGCCCGTCCTGCTCCGGCAGCCGAAGGAGCCGCCGACTTTTCGCGGTTCACCATGTGAGGATCCAGAAAGCTGGCTGGAGGAATACGAGCGGGTCGCCACGTTCAACAACTGGGACTGCGACGAGAAGCTCCGCCACGTCTACTTCGCCCTTCAAGACGGCGCAAGGACCTGGTATGAGAATCGAGAGTCCTCGCTAACATCGTGGGACCTCTTCCGCTCCGGATTTAAGAACACCTTCACTAACATCGTCCGGAAAGAAAGGGCTGAAACACTTTTGGAAACCCGTGTACAGCTCCCCAACGAGAATATCGGAATGTACACTGAAGAAATGACTCGCCTGTTCCGTCATGCAGACCCCGCTATGCCCGAGGAGAAGAAAATCCGCTTCCTGATGCGGGGTATCAAGCAGGAACTATTTGCCGGCCTTGTTCGCAACCCACCGAAGACGGTCATGGAATTCGTCTCAGAGGCCACGACGATCGAGAAGGCCCTTGAAATGCGTACGACGCAGTACAACCGGCGGATTCCCTTAACGACCTACGGAGAGAGTCACGCGCTGCAATCCGACGACCTGCGCGAGACCATCAGGGCCATAGTTAGGGAAGAGCTGCGTAAGCTGTTGCCATCCTCCCAACCTCAAGTGGATTCTCTCGCTGACGTCGTGCGCCAGGAGATCCAGCAATCTCTGGGCGTTCCTCAGCTAACAGAGCAGCAACCGCAGGCTATGAGCTACGCTGCTGCAGCGCGTCGTAACGCTCCACCACCACGCCCACGTGAAGGCTTCGCACCGCCGCAGTTCCGCCGCCAGACGCCGCCGCCGCCACCGACGCCACACCGTCCACCCACCGGCCAGCGTTCCGCTCCGAGGAAGACCGACGTTTGGCGCGCCCCCTGACCACCGCCCCCCTGTGCTACCACTGCGGAGAAGCTGGCCACACCTACCGCCGTTGCCAGTACCGCCAGATGGGCCTACGCGGTTTCGCCGTCGACGCGCCTCGTCCACAGCGGGGTGAACGACCGCAAGACATCGCCGACTACCTCGCCGGAGCTCAGTGGACGCCCCGACGACCTTCCCGCTCACCGTCGCCCGGCCGCTACATGTCACCGCACCGCCGGCAGTACACTGGCCCAAACCGGGGCCGGTCACCTAGCCCTTACCCGGAAAACTAAGGGCAGCAACCGATGGAGGTGCGGTTGCTGTACGTCGAACTACCGAAGATCCTCCGCCGACGCCGACGACGCGACGAAACCTGCTGAACACGACGCGAAGCAGACAGAGCACTGCCGACGAAACCCTCGCGGACCGAGCTAGACCTGACGACGCAGCATGATGGAAGCAGTGCAACAAATAGACGCAGCCGTGATCCGACACCGCGAGCTAACCGCAACGCAAGGCGACGGACTAGCGACCTCGACGTTCTCATCGACGGTCACAACGTCACCGCTCTCGTCGACACTGGTGCCGACTATTCCGTCGTCAGTGGACCATTCGCCGCCAAGCTGAAGAAAGTAAAGACCGCTTGGAGTGGACCCGAAATCCGGACAGCTGGAGGTCACCTGATAACGCCAATTGGAGTCTGCACGGCGAGAGTCACCATCAATGACCGGACTTATCCTGCGAGCTTTGTTATCCTGCAACACTGCTCAAGGGATGTGATACTTGGAATGGACTTCCTAAGTGACCACGGTGCCGTCATCGACCTGAGGTCTGAGTCGATAACACTGACCTCGGAAAAAGCGCTCCCGCCCCACGCGACGCCAAGGAACCATCCATTGAATGTGATGGGGGAGCAGGTGACCGTTCCGCCGCTCTCTAGCGTCATTATTTCCGTGGGCACCGAAAATCCCGCAAACCTTGAAGGCGTCATCGAGGGCGATCAGCACCTACTCCTGAACCGTCAGATTTGCGTCGCAAGAGGCATCGCCGAGTTGCGTGAAGGGAAAGCAAAGGTAGTGCTGACAAACTTCAGCCACGAATATAGGCACCTCAACATTGGTACGACGATCGCCTATATCGACGAATGCGTCGTCGCCAGCAATGCTTTCGCCCTCTACGATGCTGCCGAACCTGCTTCGACAAATCGAGGTCCCGAACCAGATTTCGACGTTAACCCGAGCCTTCCGAAGCTCAAGCACGACCAGCTCAAAGCCCTGCTACTGCAATTCAAGGACTGCTTCTCGGCGTCGTCAAGAATTCGACAGACCCCAGTCGCTAAACATCGCATCATAACAGAAGAAAGTGCCCGACCAGTTCGACAGAGCCCGTACCGAGTTTCGACGCGCGAACGCGAGGCCGTGAAGAAACAAGTCGACGAAATGCTTCGCGACGACATCATTCAGCCGTCCAAGAGTCCGTGGGCGTCACCCGTGGTTTTAGTGAAGAAGAAGGACGGAACTCTACGCTTCTGCGTCGATTATCGCCGCCTGAACAAAATCACGAAGAAGGACGTGTATCCTCTCCCACGCATAGACGACGCCATGGACCGACTCCACAACGCGAAGTATTTTTCGTCGATGGATCTGAAGACCGGCTATTGGCAAATCGAGGTCGACGAGAGAGACCGAGAGAAGACTGCCTTTATAACACCGGACGGCCTCTTCGAGTTCAAGGTCATGCCCTTTGGCCTTTGCTCGGCACCTGCAACTTTCCAACGTGTCATGGATACAGTACTGGCTGGCTTAAAGTGGCAGACGTGCCTCGTGTACTTGGACGACGTCGTTGTGTTTGCCTCAAGCTTCGACGAACACCTCCGGCGCCTTGAAGCTGTACTTCAAGCAATCAAGGCCTCCGGACTCACCCTTAAGCCAGAAAAGTGCCGCTTCGCATACGAGGAACTTCTGTTCTTGGGTCACGTCATCAGCAAGTCTGGAGTTCGCCCCGACCCACGGAAAACAGCTGCCATCGATGCCTTCCCGCCGCCCACCGACAAGAAAGCCGTACGCCGATTTCTCGGCTTGTGCGCCTATTATCGACGCTTCGTCAAGGAATTTTCGCGCATCGCCGAGCCACTAACTCACCTCACGAAAGCCGACGTGGAATTCAAGTGGGAAACTGCGCAAGTCGAATCATTTGAAGAACTTAAACGACGCCTACAGACGCCTCCGATACTTGCGCATTTCGACGAATACGCCGAAACAGAAGTACATACCGACGCTAGCAGTGTCGGACTCGGCGCCGTGCTTGTGCAGAGGTCTGATGGACTGGAAAGGGTCATCAGTTATGCTAGCCGGTCGCTATCCAAGGCGGAAGCCAACTATTCTACAACAGAAAAGGAGTGCCTTGCAATCATCTGGGCAACATCCAAGTTTCGCCCCTACCTCTACGGCAGGCCTTTCAAAGTTGTAAGCGACCACCACGCCTTGTGTTGGCTAGCTAACTTGAAGGACCCTTCAGGTCGCCTCGCACGGTGGAGCCTAAGACTTCAAGAATTCGACATTACCGTCGTGTACAAGTCCGGAAGGAAACACTCCGACGCCGACTGCCTGTCTCGTGCCCCCGTCGACCCACCGCCGCTGGACGACCAGGATGATGACGGCTTCCTGGGAACCATAAGTGCCGACGACTTCGCCGAGCGACAGCGCGCCGATCCGGAACTCAAGGGCCTTATGAAATACCTCGAGGGCAAAACCACCGTGGCTCCAAAGGTATTCAGACGAGGACTGGAGTCGTTTTTCATGCGCAACGGCGTTCTCCTAAAGAAAAACTTCTCGTCACTTCGGGCCGACTCCCTCCTCGTAGTACCTTCGTCATTACGTCCAGAAGTTCTGCATGCTTTGCATGACGACCCGACGGCTGGACACCTTGGATTTTCCCGTACGCTGGCAAGGATACAAGAAAAGTACTACTGGCCTCACCTCACTGCCGACGTCACCCACTACGTGAGGACTTGCCGAGATTGTCAGCGACGGAAGACACCACCGACTAGGCCAGCCGGACTTCTGCAGCCCATCGAGCCACCTCGCCGGCCGTTCCAGCAAATTGGCATGCACTTACTGGGGCCGTTCCCGGCGTCGAACTCCGGAAACAAATGGATCGTCGTAGCTACTGACTACCTCACCCGCTACGCCGAGACAAGGGCCCTGCCCAAGGGCAGTGCCGCTGAGGTAGCAAAGTTCTTCGTCGAGAACATCGTACTGCGTCATGGCGCCCCAGAGGTCCTCATTACTGACAGAGGTACGGCCTTTACTGCGGACCTAACTCAGGCGATCCTGAGGTACAGCCAAACAAGTCACCGCCGGACCACTGCCTACCACCCACAGACCAACGGTCTGACCGAGCGTCTAAATAAGACCATCGCCGACATGCTAGCCATGTACGTCGACGTCGAACACAAGACGTGGGACGCGATCCTTCCGTACGTGACCTTCGCATACAACACGGCCGTGCAAGAAACGACGCAGATGACGCCATACAAGTTGGTCTACGGACGGAGCCCGGCAACGACGCTCGACGCCATGTTACCGAACGTGACCGACGAGGAAAACATCGACGTGACCGCCTACCTACAGCGCGCCGAAGAAGCACGACAGCTCGCCCGCCTGCGGATCAAGAATCAGCAGACGACTGACAGCCGCCGGTACAATCTTCGACGACGGTTCGTGGAATACCAGCCCGGCGACCGCGTTTGGGTGTGGACGCCGATACGACGACGCGGACTTAGTGAAAAACTTCTTCGACGATACTTCGGACCGTACAGGGTACTTCGACGCCTCGGCGCACTCGACTGCGAGGTTGTCCCTGACGGCATTACGAACTCTCAGCGGCGCCGTGCGCGACCTGAAGTCGTCCATGTCGTGCGCCTCAAGCCATATTACGCGCGTTAGGGAATCTGAGGACTGTACTTTTGCTTTATTATTGTACTTTATTGCTTGTGCTTATTATTTATTGTACTTTCTTGCTTTATTGTTGTTATTATTGTTACAAGCATTTTTTCCCCCGTGTTCTGTTTTAAGCATCGGGACGATGCCTTTTCAGAGGGGGGCATTGCCACGCGCTATTCCTATTTTCACTTTTGTTGTATTCGGTTTTCGCCCACAAAGACCGTCAGCAAAGCTCAACTCAAACCGCGCCTTATTGTTCTACAACCTTCGCGATTATTGTAGATCGTTTTGTTTAGATTGCGTGCAAGACGCGACTACTCGAGATTATTCCAGAGCGTGCGCGATGACCAGTGATAAGGCTAGAATGTTCGACGCGGGATGCATAAAAGCCGGCGCGCTCCAACGATGTCCAGTTGATCGCCGGCCGACGCTCAGTTCGCCGCTATCAGTGCCAGCGTGTATTGCTGTAATACTACTCTGTTTACCGGCCACAAGTTCGGCCTAATAAACAGTTTCATTTTGGACACGTCGCCTGCTGCCTTCGTCGACGTCACAACCACGTGACAATATGTTTAATGGTCCGTGGGCCATACGACCGTACATTAGCTCGAATGGTGACACGCCTGTTATCTCATGAGTGATCTCACGATAAGCCCACAGAACACATGGTATATAACGGTCCCAATCTCGCGCATGATCATGTATGACATGTTTCAACATCGCCTTAAATGTTCCATTCCACCTCTCCACTAGGCCGTTACTCTGTGGGTGTTCTGGCGTTGAAAACCGTACCTCCACCCCTAGCCTTTCTGTTAGCTCTCTAGTCACCGCTGCTGTAAAGTTAGGTCCCTGGTGACTGCATATGAGTTCTGCGACCCCATACCGAGAGAAGATATCTAGCGGCGCCTGACAAGTTGCACTCGCGGTCAAAGCTCGGAGCGAAATGACCTCAGGCCACCTCGTGCATAAGTCAATCATGCACAAAGCATATCGATGGCCACGCGATGATGCAGGCTCTATAGGACCGATGCAGTCAAGATACACTACTTGGAATGGTGTTTGCGGTCGTGTGAGGGGAGCGATTGGCACTCGATCGGCCACCTTTCTATCGCGAATTTCTGGCAAGTATGGCAAGACTGACAATGCTTCTTGATGTCCGACACCACTGTCGGCCAAAAGAATGCACTACGAATGCGCTCTTTTGTTTTCTTTCCCGAGAAATGCCCGCCGACAGGTGCATCATAAGCGAGCGCCAGCACTTCTTCTCGACGTGTTTCAGGTAAGACAAGTTGATTACACTGCCTCCCGTTCAAGAGTTCGCGGTGGAACAATAAGCTCCCCTCTATGAACATCCCGTGTGTTCCCTCACGCGCCTGCTGTCATGGCAAACGCAGAGAGCTGTCCTCTCGTTGCTCTTTTGCGAACGTGTCATCACCCGCCTCATCAGCCGTTATTTGTCCTTCTGCCGTAGAAACTGCTAGCGATACCGTTGACTGTGGCCGGTGCATCCGCGTCTCCTGGATATCTCATCTCATCTTCACGATCGATTTCCTCAGCGGCATTCTGCTCCGCTCTCACTATACGAACCGCCAATTCCCGCGATTCGCTTTGCGTCTCTTTAAGCTTTTCAAGCGTGTCCGGCTTTAGTAGGGCGTCTACTCCTTCCGCCACTTTATCGGTAACCGCGCACAGTTCCATCAGCTCCGGAGTTGTGCCTCCGCCTGGAATGTGCAGTGCTAAAGGGACGTACATCAGCTAAGCTGGGACAGCCTGCCCAAATGCCCCTCTCAAGCGCACCTGATCTACACCCTGTTGTTTCACAACTTCCGGCACTAACTCTTCCCTGATCACTGTAATGTCCGATCCTGAATCTAAGCACGCGTTAAACTTGCGCCCCGCACTTATCAACTAGATCCATGTTAACCTTGACAGATAATTGGTAAAGCATTGAGCTGGGCTAGTTGGTGTCGATTGACTGCTTCCATAATTGCTAGCGAACACGCACAAAGGACGACATAGAAAGTGACACGACAAGCGCTAGACTTCAACTGATTTTTTAATCGACGTGAAGGGCACAATACGACGAAGGGCAATATGACGCCACTTCTGTGATGTACGTTGGCGGGGAACAGAGGAAGAGGGAAATAGTAGAGGCTGTCGAAATTCACAAGGCGGGTGACGCATGCGTCAGCACTCCGTTCATTGCGTTGTCAAAAAGAGAACTGGACTATCTGTGTAAGAAGAAACCACGTGAGAACTGGCGGTACCGATAGGCGGCGGAAAATGACTCTTTCGTTTTTCCTGCTTTTCTTTCCTTGGGTTTTCTGTTTTTTTCCTTTTCTTGTCTTTTGGGGGGATCAACTTTGTCTTTGACATGGCACCTGCGCATGCGCAAAGAAATGTATTGTGCCCTTCACGTCGATTAAAAAAATCAGTTGAAGTCTAGCGCTTGTCCTGCCACTTTCTATGTCGTTCTTCGTGCGTGTTCGCTAGCAATTATGGAAGCAGTTAACCTTGACATCCCAGCACCACAGTGCTCAGAGATTAAGCTCTCCGCCGGTTCACATGCCGCCCTTGCTGCGAGTCTCGCCGGGGGTAAACGGTCTTGTCCCTCTTCCGCTGCCGGATGTGTCGTTTGCGAGCATCGCGATTGATAGTGACCGCTCTCTCCGCAAGCATAGCATCGAAAGTCCGCTCTCTCGTTTCCCTGAGCTAGCCTGTCTGTCGAGCGGCGATTGAACATTCCGCCGTTCTTCGAACAACCAGTAGCTAGTTTTCCTGACTTTCTATTCCTCGTGCTCTATTCATATTTCTGCGCGAGCTTCGCGAGGTCATGAGGTCTCAGCCATTCTGTTGTCTTATGCTGTAGCACGTACGTGCGCATTTCTTCGCGCATCAGCTGCTAGACTCGGTCTGAAATAAGCAATGCCCGACGCTCGTGAACACTAGTAATTTCTCTACTGCGGAGATAATTGTCAAGCGAAATCTCGAGTACCGTTGCGAACTGCCCCCCACGTATCATCGCCTTTCCGACAGGTATAGAGGCGGCGCTTGTACTCCGCAGGGGTGAGCCTTGGTTCATGCAGGATCAGATCGCGGACCTCCTAGTATGAAAGTACTCGATCCTCAGCACGATTTGCCGCCAATGTGCGGCTATTTTCATTTAAAAATGGCACGATGATAGCGCCCTTCACATCTTCAGGGATGGCACAGCTTATAGGCATGTTTTCAGCGCTGCGGAACCACGCAGGCACCAGCTCATTGGAAACCGGCATTGGCGGGAGAACTGCTCGCAACTGATCCGCATACCGCGCCAAACCAAACCTGTCACTCCGCCCCACCTCATCGCTTGCCTGAGATTGAAGCTTCAATTTTTGCAGCTCGATTTGGAGCTTTGAAGCCTCTACGTCTAATTCCTTTACACGCACTTGAACAGCTGTATCAGCGCTTTCTATAACACGCAGATTTGCACTATCAGTATCCGCTGATGCCTCATCGCGATCTAACTCCTGGTTCTGACTATTCCCTTCTGCCCTCTGACTTCTCGTCCCCATAGTCCGCCATGGTGCTCCCGGAGAAAACAGAACAGAGACCCACCTGTGCTTCTCTGTTCGTAGAAGCGTCGCCACACTGCCTCCGGATAGAAGCTCCAGTCAGCGGATTGTGGGAGCCTTTTGTCGCGGTACCTGGATATATCCGCACCGTTCAGTCTCTGCCTTGTTAGATGGAACGGCCGCCGGTCACGCGCCGTCTCTCACGATCACCGTAGCTCCAGCAGTCGCCAGTCGCTCTGGGTGAGGGGCGGATGTCCGAGGAGACGAAGCCGTCAATCTCGATTCCGGCTCAGCCGATTATCACAGTCGGTGTCGTGCCGAGTTCGGGTTTCTCGAACTGCATAGCTTGCACCACTGTTCCGATGTCTTCTGATCGTTTTTTTTCACCGCGTCTTGCTTTGAGTGAGCGTGTACCAGGAAGGCAGGATGTCTTTGTCCTCCAGAAAGCCGCCGCGTCATCCTGCCGACTGCGCCAGTTAAGGTTGGGTGATGGAGGTGATCCCGATGGTTCGGATGACCACTGCGACACGTTGAAGGACTGGACTGGTCAGGTTTCTCAGTTCCTGGCAAACTTCAGTTTACTTACACGCCGACACTTATTTACAAGCAAAGGCCGGGGCGGCCACTAAACCGACCTCGCAATGACAACTGGGCTGGATCCAAGCCAGACGTTTCCATCCAAGCCCTTAACACACTGCGCAAATCAACAGTCACTTCTCGATCCCTGGATCAGAGTCGGCGCCAAGAACGTCCTCTGTCCACTCTTCCCGATCTCCACGAGCACCAAACTCCTCTCCTCCCCTATTCTCTCCCTTAAATCTCTTCCGTCTCGCCTGGGACCGCCTTGTGGGACTAACCCCTTCTGATGCTCCACCAATGAGCCAAACAACATTCTTTCTCTCAGAGACGTATCTCCGCCTCCACGTTCTCACACTTTGCTGCCCTTATCCTGCCGGAAACCAGCTACGGAAGCAATGAGTCATTCAGTCGAGGTACAACTGAAGTTTACCGCCGCGGAACCAACAAGCCTGTTCTAGACAGCCGGTCGCCTGTCTCGAGTGCGTCTAAGACAAGGTGCCGCCGCCTGTCGACAATTACAGTGAAAACACGCCGCCACATCATCCTGTCGGGAGGGGCGCCACGGCTTGGACAACTTGTTTGTCCAAGCCGTGGCGCCCCTCCCGACAGGATGATGTGCCCTACAATTGTCATTGTCCAGCAAGGTTTTGTGATTTAGGTTGTTAAGTCCTTTCAGAAATCCAAGGCACGCTGTTTCACTCAACACATTTGGCAGGAATTCATATTGCTTTGCATGCATAAGTTTAGATTCTGCACGAGAGTTTAGAAGGCTTGTGGAAAAAAAATGTGTTCCCAAGTGTTTCATGGACAAGTGATGTCATTAGAAGCAATTATCTCTCCATTGTCATAACCACTTCTAACTACATCAACATGAATGAAAAGAAATTAGTAAAACAAAAACAAAATGTCATATTTCGTCATGTATGCCAACTATCTTGCATTGTTACTGATGCTACAAATGTTCATTTGCAGGCCTGTAACCAACATGCCACCATCGCTTCAAGAATGGTAAATATAAAGTTCATCCACTCTTTCTTGCTATCATGAAATAATGTCTTACGTAAAGAGACAGAGCCTTTACATTTATGCGTCTGCAAGAGAGCTATTGTGATGTGTGAAGGTTGGTGTAAGCTTACACGCTCCACTAGAAGCAGCAGGCCAAGCAACATTGAAACACTTCATTCTCTTACTGTACTTTGAAGCAGTCAACAGACACTTCCAACTGCACAAGGCATTCTCAACGTAATGTAAGTGCCTCATGTTATTTTCTTGGTGGGCCATATGTTTTGTCTTCAGGCCTATTTTGCTGTATGTTAACTTTTGGCTCCGAACATGCAGCTATGCCAATGAATGTGAAGATTCGCCCAGGTATGAATCTCCGTAGGTAGCTTTTATATATTTCACAGTGTTCAACAGCATATCGAAATATAACTGTTTTCTCCACCTTCTAACCTGGGTGTGGTTGGCACTGTTCGTGAGTAAAGTTTCAGTGCTGGAACCATCATTGTTCGACAGGCACATGTGAACGACTATGTAGTACCTGCTGTTCTCTTGACCCATGATACTAAGGCATCACTGTGACAGTTCATAAATTTCAAGGAATGATGTGCAGAAATCTGGTACAATGAATTACGAAAAAGATTTCTGCATACTCCCACACTACATGCCAAAAAATAACATACACACACATGCTTTTCACTAGTGTTACGTATTAATTTCACTTTTTTATAGAGAAGTATGTTTTGAAGAGGAAAACACTGAGGGGCAAGTTGTACTACAGTTTTACCTTTTTTTTATTTATTCGATCATAACTTCTATCACACCTCTCTAGTCTTGATAGCTTCCACTGCTTAGATGTCAGAGGGTACCATTTTTCTGAATGACTCTCTTGTATCCTTTCATGCACCAAAATGTAGGAAACTGGGATTCCCCAGTAAGGTTTGTGATCAAACTTTTCCTGGTATCTGGTATTGTGTATGACAATACACCACAGTACTTTCGCAACAGAATAAATTTTAATGCTTATGACATGACAAGAGTGAATCTTCCTATGCACTCAGAAAGCTCTTCATATGTGACCTATCTTGCATGAACTGCTATGCTTCCATGAATCCAGAATCAGTGTTCTGAAAGTATTGTTTCTCATATTCTGAAGGAGTCACTGTGTAAGTCATGGTTTTTTTTAATTTCCGTGAAGCTCTAATCACATGCTTTAGATGGGTGTTGGTCTCTTTTATTCGCACTGAATTCAGCAAGATGTGTTCCTTCTTTCTCAGAATTACAGCTACATGTCGTACCAGGTTTTTGTTCGGCTTCATGCAGTACGCGAGATGTCACTAATTTATCGTTCTTACAGAACTTCGCAGGCTCCGAACAGAAGCAACTGCTCGGCAGTGCCACCTACCACTCCTGCAGGGTAAGAATGCCGACGTGATATTTGTTTAATTATTTATTTATTTTATTTATTTATTCAAAGTACCAAGGGGGGGGGGATAAACAGGCTAACATATAGGTCTCACGTTCGAAAAATAAAGTAATTCTCTGATTTTGGGGGGAGCTGAAACTTTGAATATTAAAGCTGCTAGGTTTCGATAAAACTAAAAGTATCATGCTTGTGCAAGTAAAAATGTGTGATGGCACGAGAGATAGAAAATGTACCAAAGAAATGATGGTGACAATACACTCACTGGCAGCACACATTTTAATTCTTTTTCAGATTGCGCACTCCTTTTCAGTCAACCTGCATGAGGAGCCTCCAATTGTTCTCGTCGGACAGGTGTCACCTGTGCTCCGCTTCCACTGCCTATTTCAGACTGGCAATCATGTGTTTTGAGTAGTGCTGTCAGTGTATGCTTGCATCACATAATTCAAGTTGTCTTTTTTATCATTGCGTTTCTAGTACAATTGTACTCTGCAGGCATAATCAAACGCTTACTTGGCAGTGATCAGTTTATCTTTCCCTTTCCTTACCATCCATCTCTCTGCGCCAACATGTAAAACCAAGCTGCCCATACTGTTGCATGTGAGCTTCCTCCCAGCATTTACAACCCATGCCTTGTTTGTGTTTGTCCTCCAGACCCACCAGGAAGCCCACAGACTGCACACCATCATCTCGGTAGTTACACCCTCCGCATTTCTTGTAAACACTTTCATGGCACTTAGGCATAAGTGTTAAGTTATTTGCAGGAAGAGGAAAGCACGCGGAGATGACGACATCGATGCGGGCTTAAAGGACCTTCTTGGCAGCTGCTCCACATCTATTCAAGCAATTGTTAAGAAAAAAGAAAAAGATGCAGTGCAGCAAGATCAGTGCGACGTAGCGGGAGCCTAGTAGCTCTGAAGCTCAGGTCATTGCCCAAGCGAAAGCGCTCGGCAGTGCTTTTTGAAATTCACAGGCTCCTCTATGAAGCTGAGCTAGAATGTTTAGATGACTGAGATTGCAACCATGATCACCCTCATGTCAACCAAATCATGACACCGTGAACTTCACTACAGAGATGTATGTAATTTTAGGGTTACCATGAGAAACAACAGACAACCAAGCCAAAGAAGGTACAGGTGAGGTTACGTGCAGTAATTATGATATAAATTTGGAGAAAAAGTGTGTGAAAAGACAACTGAATGCTGGTGAGGTTTCAGTCTGCAACGTTCGCATAAGGCGTCAATGATCTACCAGTTCAGCTAAGGCAATGGTAGTCTTCTCATCCGCTTTATCGGGTGTATCTGTGCGTTTAAACCTGTCCGTCGTTCATGGCTACAAGCGGCGCTGACTAACAATCCCAGGTTTACATGCACAGATACACCTGATAAAGTGGATAGGCCGACAACCACTGTCTTAGCTCAATTGATAGAGCATCAGGCGCCGTAGTCGAAGGTTGCAGGCTCGGTCCTTCCAGACAGCAAGTTGCTTTTTCGTCCACTTTAATTTTTATCTTCACATTTGTATCTTAAGTACTACAAATATTGTCCCCTATACTTTCCGTGGCTTGACTGTCTGTTGGTTCTCATTAATGTTTTTTGTAACAAAAAAAAGAGCTCCTAAACTCCCCTTCTTTCTTTCATGAATAGGGTTATAAAGAATGCAGGAATTGAAGAGCTGATGATGCTGTTTTAAGGCTGTCTATAGGTTTTGATAAGGTATCCACACTTATTTGAACTTCAGACATAGGTATAGATCAGATTTAGAGCTGACAGTGACAGTGAAAACAGTCGAGCAGTACTTACAGTGAAACCTCGGTGATACGAATCTCACGGGACCGCCAAAAATATTCGTATCAACCAAAATTCGTATCACCAGAAAGCATGGAAAATTAGCATGCGACGAATGAAAGCTGGCGTACATTTTCATTTACTGTTTTTCAGGACCGCAGCATCGTCAGGAGGAACTCTGAATGACTCTCAGTTAACTTTTGAGATGTCGGCAATCACACCACCACACATAGACATACGCGGGTGTTTCATTAATGAACCAGGTGCGTTGTGACTCGCGAGAGTAGTAGCCCCTTCGAAATTTTAGTACGCTTTTTCGCATGACACGGGAGTACTGCAGTGAAAGTAACAACATAAGTGCTTTGACACGATAGATCAAGGCCACAAAATTTCGGAACCATGGTTTCATGTTATGATTTTGTTATCGCGAAGGTGTTGGGGATGCGTTTTGGGAGGTTTACGGCCGTGCTCGCACAAATGCGACCTCAACAGTCGCGCATCTTGACGTTGTGAGGCCCGACTCCTTCGCCAAGACCGTCCTCGCCTTCTTGCGGTCCTTGTCCACCTTTCATAGGATGTCTGATGCACGAGGCAGGCACGTGTAAACACAGTGCGACGACAGCAGCCAGCGTCCTCGCATTAGAAAAAAAAAGGCATGGCGCCAATGCCCTTTCTTATCTAAACGCGAAGGCACACGGAAGAACATTAGAGCCTGAAAGATTCGCTCGCATAATCTCGGAGGCCGTGACGCGTCTCTGAATGTTTATTCTGACCGTATTTTACACAGTTATTCTCATGATTTGGCGGTGCGGTGCGAATGCCTGCGCTTGCTTTCCCGCGCTCGCACATGCTTGGCGCGTTTTCCGCAACAGCGCGGACAGCACTTCTTCGTACCCGGGCGGCAGCGTACGTTCGCATCAAACGTCACGGGGTGAAAATCGGTTCGCAACAACCGTATTCCATTACATTGCAGGCCAATGGGCCTTGGCCGGGACCAAATACAAATTCGTATCAACCCGAAATTCGTATGAGCTGTGATCGTATCACCGAGGTTTCACTGTATCAAGGGATGTTATGCATTGGTCTGACTTGATTGATTCAACGTTGTCAATAATAAGCGTAACTTGATGAGTGAGCATAGGCCAGAATGACACTCCAGAATTTTCTGGGATTAGTATGCAGTGCTGTGAGTAAATTGCAAGAATCCAGTTTTTGCTTCATACAAGTCTTCGAGGCATTGTTTCGCACAATGGTTTTATGATTAACGGAAGCTGCTGTTCTATGACATTTGTAAAGGTGTTTTTTTATCTGTGAAAGAGCTTTTTGAGATGCTTTTTAAACCAGGGGCCATTTTTGTGTTTTGACAGGATTCGTGGCTATTTCTCAAGGTTGTCATATTGTTTTTACAGATTTCCCACTGTGTGTTTGGTATGTTCTGTGAAATTATTTAAAAAGTGATCCAGTTATTCATTTATAATTTATAGTCTGATTAACTAGTTTTTTCGACGGGGACCTTCTCTGTTTTGTTACACAGATAATTACATGCAGGACACTGATCACTAAGCCCAGGTAGAGCCGTAACACTATAGTCAGGTACAGCTTTGGAAGTCTGCAGTGTTTCCTCCTCAAAGGCTACAAGCTTGTACCAATGGGCACGTAATCAAGACTGAGGTTATGAGTTGTATGGCTGGTGACCCCGGCTTCAGAGAAGGATGCCAAGTGCATGAGAGAGACTGTTTCTCTAGTGGCAAAGGCGGTCGGCTGCTGCGCTTTGGTCGTCTGGGTGAAGCCTTTGTGGATTTCTGAAGTTGTACTCTACGATAGATATGCTGTGAAGGAAGTTGTTAGTGAGAGATCTAACGTGTTGTCACCATTCATGGGATATGTCACAGCCTGGTGAAGGTTTCTGTGTAATGCTAAGTCAAGGCACTATTTAGATTGGTTGGATGGTTATCAGTGGAATACTGGTAGAAAAGGCCAATTAATATGAGCATAGCTGTAATCCCCAAAGATGGGCATGGCTGGGAATGTTTGCTTTGTGTTCTCTAATGCATCATGAAGCTCAATACGAGAAACTGGCTGGCTAGAAAACTGTAGCATGTTTTAACATTGACTTCTGGGGGGTTATTGTGCAGGTATGTCCATGTTAATTCTAGGATGTTGTCATGACAAATGAGGGAAGATAACAAGTAATTTTTGGTAGGTACTAGTACACCGCTTCTGCTAAGTCTGTCATGGCAGTATAGAACGAAAACGAAGATAGAATTTCTTTATCTCTCATGTCATCATTCGGCCAAGTCTCAGTAGTCAGAACGATATCGGCTTATGTATTGGTGACGCAGCTGCAGAGGCATTCGTTAGGTATAACACTACGTAAGTTAATGAACGCAATGTTAAGAAAAACAAAGTTTAATGGCCAGGGCCAAATGCCAAGGCGATACTTATTGAATCACGTCGACAGTTTCCTTCATTTGAGTGGTCAGGCAAGAATGTGATTATTGGCCCGCCTTTTGAAAAAACAAGATTGCTCCTTCACACTGAAGCTGTAAGTTTGGATTAGCGTCTTGAATTGGGCTGGTTGGTACATACTGATTTTGAATTCAGAAACAGTGCTGTAACTGGACGGAGATTAAATGACACAAACACTACGCTGACTAACTACTATATTTCATTGCATTTGCACGTCAGTATATACAGGGAAAACACAACATACTGAGGAGCACGATATCGCTGTAACAATGCCAACTCACACATTCGACAGACACACAATTTCACTTTTGCGAAGCGATAGTTGTTTCAGCGTAGCCTCACTATCGTTTCGCAAAAATGAAATTATGTATCTTTTCAATGTGTGAGTTGGCATTGTTACAGCCATATCTTGTCCCTGAATATGTTTGTGTTTTTCCTGTATATACTGACGTGCAAATGCAATGAAATATGGTTGTTAGTCAGCGCCGTGTTTGTGTAATCTCGTCTCCGTCTAGTTCCAGCGCTGTTTCTTACTTCAAAATAAATTTGTTCGAGTCTGTGATAACCGATATCCAGTGCAATGTTTTGTATTTATGTGGTCACATTATTGTTTCATTGCTTTATTTGCACTTATCCAGTCACCTTTATGTTTCAGTGCTCCATGTATTTATGTTGTGACATTTTCATTTCAGTGCAATATTTGCATTTATCCAGTCACATTGTTGTTTCAATGCACTATTTACATTTATCAAGTCGCATATTAACACCTACAGCACACAAAAACCAAGACTCGGAGGTAAGACGCAAAGACTGTGTCTTGTTCCTTTTGTGTGCTATTTGTGTCAGTATGAAGTATCAACAGGCCCAAGCTCACATTCTGTGTAATCACATTTGTGTAATGTTTGCATTTATCCAGTCACATTTACGTTTCAGTGCAAAGTTTTGTATTTATCCAGTCGCATTAGTGTTTCAGTGCAATATTCGTATTTATTCACTCACATTTATGAATAAATTCACGTCATTATTTTCAATTCAAAATTGAGTTGTGAATTTTTTATCGTGCTGTGAAGGTCAGCCATAGTAATCACAAATAAGCGATTTATATTTATTGGTAGAGAATTCAAGAAGACGTGAACCTACATATGTCACATTCTGACGGCCATGTCAAAGCAATCTGGCAGTGCTACTGATGACATATTTAAGAAATAAGTACCAGCAGACGTGAGTGAACTAATTATAAACTTGCTTCATTACTGCCATGTTGAAGTGCTGCTATGCATGTTAGACACAACAACAAAAACGAGCCCTTAAAATTCCCCTTCTTTCATTCGTAGCAAGGGTCTAGTTATGGCAGACCCCGTGCCTTGAGGTAGTGCACAAGAGATTATTAGTCACTTGCGAGCTCGTAGAAAGATATCTAATGTGCTATGCAACGCCAGAAGGCAGAAAGTGTGTTCCATGCTTGCCTCCCTGGCTGTGAGTGACACTGATTAACACTAAAATGAGCTGCCAGAGCATGGCTAGGCAGTATTAAAGACACAGCTGAAATACTTCTTTGGGATACATCTGTAGCCTTGTATATAAATAACAGTAAACTGGAAGATACTGTGTTAGGATGTGTATGTCGGGTATGGTAAACGGTATAACATATTAATGTTATACCGTTATACTGTAGACTCTCAGTAAATAGAGATCGTTTAAATGTAACTGCTGCTTGAATGAAGCAGCTGTGTCTACATAAGAATGGAAGCTTCAGTGAGTTGGTATGCGTTCATCTTGGTTGATACAGCGCACACTGGACAACAATGAAGAATAAGAAACACTGGACAGACGCTGACTCGCAACTACATTTTATTGGGAAAAACAAGGATATATATGGCGATTAGACAGGACGAATATCTAAAACACCACTAAGGCCAATAGGGCAACCTGGTTACAGTGGGGTGGCTAAAGCTAATGTTACGTCGGTATAGTAGGCATCTTGTTAAAACTTTCACGGATATCCTCGATCAAAAGTGAGCGCATGTTTATTTTTCAGAAGATGACGTCATTTCCGCGCGTAAAGGAAAACATGAGAAAACTGTCATGACCTTCCGAGCTTTGCTTCCGAAATGAAGGCACGGACTTATTGCATAGTTCGGTTGCGTAGGGTCAGCCGCACCCCACCACTCTATCAGAAAATCCCATCGTTCCGGCGCGCAGTTAAAACGCTGTGGTGAAGCAGCGTCCAAAGATTTTGGGACCGGAGCACCCATGGCGATGAAGTGCAACATTAGCTTTGCCAGATGAGCCGTTTCGACCATAAAAAAAACATACCTAGCTACAGCACCCTCTTCTGTTAGCCGTTCGGAGGTTACGAGTGGCGCTGCTGACTGGAATGGTGGCTCTTCTATCAACATGCTTTTGCACCATTAAAAGGTGAAAAAAAGCCTTGCTGAACAAGTGCGTAATAAACCTATCAGCATGCCGTAGCGTCCCTCATTTTTCCTTTGTATTGCTGTAAGTAGCGGTACACATGTAAAGTTAATGTAGTATTCGATATTCGATTCAAGATAAAATTTCGCTAGTCGCACACCCCTGTTTGTAATACCATGCTGGTGACTTTTGTATTCAGGCAGGCAAGAGCCACTGGCACAAACATTTTAGAAACTTTACGAAGATTTCGAATGGAAAGCATTAGTGAGGGATTAAAAAAAATGACAGCAAAAGAAAATGACTTGACTGAATAACTAATAAATTTAAAGTTCTGAAAGCATAAACAAGAACAACATGATGCAGTTCTTAATAAATACTTGTGCATTATGGTATAACCATTTAGAAATGTGCATTTAACAATAGCGTCAATAAAAAAACACAAAATAGCAAGCACAATTTAAAAATTGAGGATAATGATTAGGTGATACTTAGTGAATGAGAAGTACCATAACATTGCAATGGCACTCCAGTGGCTACGTAACTTTTACATCGCTTCAAGCAGCATCATTTATCAGCCTGGAAACTCCATTGGGAAGTCGGGAAGATGCAATCAACCATGGCACTCTCATGTATCACGTTACCTGAAAATAAAAAGGGGCACTTTTGGTCACACTTTCGTACCTACTAGTGCAGCACTTTTGTATCACCCACTTAGCTTGCAAATGACTGCATCCTTGAAGCGTGTACATTAAATCTGAAACAGCTGTCCTGTCTAACAACTAAGCAAGGTTGATGTTAGTTGAAATAGGCCATAAGTCTGCTTGTTTGAGCAACTTGTTAGACATCAAAAAGTCCATCACAGTTTTAACAATATGCTGCTGTTTTCACGGGGTCGTGACGTAGGCGAAGGCAGCAGTCGGCGTGCTCAGAGATGAAACTGTTTATTTGGCCGAACTTGTGGCCGTGAAACAAACTCAAACAACAGCAAGCAATGCACGCTGTGCACTGACATCAGCAAACAGAGCGTCAGCCGTCCATAAACTGACAAGCGGTCAAGCACGTCGGCTTTATTGCATGTATCATAGAAGATTCCAGTATTATCGCTTCGGGTGCGTAACTTCCAGAACTAACTCTAAGGTTCGCGTCCAGCATGTAATCGTATCGGAAGGTTCCAAGATTACCTAAATATTTCCCAGTAATTCTGGCATACTCTGCGCAAGGCAGCAGCTACATTGGAATAGGGCAGTAACATGAAAACAGAAAGAAACGAGTGGGCATAGCATTATAGTACAATTAAAGTCCTAACTTTGTTGGCTTAGTACGGCAGAGAAAGTAGTGCTTAAGAGGCTTCAGGCCAGGGTGGCCCTTGCAGTGGCTGTCATCTCAACGTGAAACTAGTCGCAATTACCACTGTGTGCTGTCTGTCCATATTGCTCCGCTCCAGTGATGGAGGAACATGCGCACCTGTGAGCACAATATTCACTGTGGTTGTCCTTCATCCTCTTCATCTGTATATAATCATCATCACTGAGATCTTCTTCTTCGTTCGAAGATTATTAGTCGGCGGCTCTGCTCAATAAACGGCGTCGAGCCCACGATATCGCTGCCGTCTTGCAGAGTGGTGGAGGTGCGGGGTACCGGACGGTCCGGGCAGCGTTTCTTGGGCCATGGCAGCAGACAGGCGTAGCAAACGGCGACCCGAACGAAGCTCCAGGGGAACTGGACGTCAGAGAGGACTTGAGGATCGACAGCACACCATTTAATACAGACATGTCCCAGCTCAGCTGTGTGATGTCATCATATATGGTTACTAAATCAGCAGCAACAGTGCTTATTAATATTATGGAAAAATTTTTTATAAATGTTGCTAGAAACATCCGAGGTCATCTTTGATCAGTCTTCATTGAAGTGAATGAAGCAAACTTGACATTGCGTAAAAGTGTTTTAGATGCATTACTATATTCCTCATGTAGTAGACCTGACGGATACTGAATGAGAAACATGAAGGCTAAATGTAGGAATGTGCACAGGAGGGCCTTACGACAGGCTCACTGCGGCGCCGGTGCACTATCGGTTTACTAAATATTGCTTAAGCAAAAGAGCAATGGTCTGGGTACTGTGGTTAGTGGTGCCAACTTACAGTGCGCTAGAAACAAAAAGTTACATCAGAAAATGCAGCGCATGTGAATTGGTATGGTCCATGTAGGTAACATAAACGAATCACTCCATCACTGTATAATGAAAACACACCTAGCATCTCGATACACTCGCTTGCATGATGGAAATTCTTGAAGAAATCATCAGCATGGTGCAAAATGCACCAAATTTCTAAACATACTTGTGTGCTTTGACATTTTTTAGGGTCCTCTAAAGCCCCGAAGGCCTTTTATGCTGAGTGGCGCTTACCACGCGCCTTGTTCCAATGTAGTTTATTTATGTTTCTGCGCTGGTTCTTTCTGAAATTGTATACGAATATATAAGCACTTCTTGCATTAAGACAAGTTGAACTTGGCTCTTGTGCTTTGTGTTTGGTCACCTCATCAGTGTCACTCTGCCTGTTACTATGGTATCCTGGCTAGCTTGCCACAAAGTGTGCTCTGGTCACAGTGCATGTGCTGTGGCTCATACCGATAGTGACAATACAATTTGACAGTAGCTGATATAACAGTGTTCAGCTTCACACAAGTACTTGGTGACTACACTATGTATGAATTTGGATGATTGGGAACTCTGCAACATGTCAATCTTCTGTGAAGTTATAAAGGCAACTAAATAAGCATAAGTTTACCTGTTGACCTGCACGAGTGGCAATTGCTTCTTGCCACGGAACTTGACCTTCATTCATTAAAAACTTGGCGAGCTTGTCCCGGATATCTATCGCTGATCTGCAAAGTAGGTGCGCACAATATAAAAGTAGACAGCATTATTGGTGTTTGCTCTGTACTGTCATTTTCAAATTCCAACACAAGTGCTATAAAAAGTAATGGCAATACTTGAGTTAGCTCCCTGAGTTTAATGCATAGGAAAGAGCACGACTGCGACAGCAAAATGCGTTTAAGACAGCAAAAACCTTAATTTTACAGAACAAATATCCATGTAATAATGTCAAATGCATGAATAATTAAGGATACGGTGTTAGAAATTTTACCTAGCGGAGTGACAGCCAGACGCACTCGGCTCCCTTAATATTGAGGGGTCGTCATCGTGGTCCCTCCAACCTCCCTCCATGCACCTGCCCTCCCAGTCCTCATGGTCCACATAGCCTGGCGGATTATATGTCAGCCTCGAATGTGGGAACTCTTGCAGCAGGAAATTGTTCAGTACCACGCATGCACGCACAATGTTTTCGGTGGTGGTCTCCGAGGCCCTAAAGGCTCTGCGGAGAATCCGCCACCGACTTGACATTATTCCGAACGCATTTTCGATGAGGCGGCGTGCGCGGCTCAGCCTGTAGTTGAAGGTGGCCCTCTGCAGGTACTCTGCACGCTGTGCTGGGTTGCTCCGATGCTTCTGAAGTTCTGAGGAGAATAAAATAACCAAAGAAGAGTTTGAGACATCAAACCAAAAAAAAAGAAGCAGGTAGCATTACTCATTACGGAAGGAATTGGAGTGCAAAGAAGCTGTGTGTGTATGTGAACAACTTTGCGCATGTGCATATGTAGCACAAGAACTCAATGTAAGAACTCTGCATAAGCTTTACAGATTGTCATCCTGTAATGTAATATGGTGGCTGTGATATAGTGAGCGATTAACTAGTTTGGAGAAGCTGCACTGCTTAACGTGGTTTTTCTCAAGAATGGCTTCTTGTAATATATTAGAAAAACTAGCTAAAGAAAGTTCAAAATGCTTCATATATCATTTGAATGGCTGCATACAAGAAAGTTTTTCTAAAGTTAATAAACTACTGATGATGTCAACTAGAGTACTGTCAATACCTGCATAATATAGCCCAATTAAGAATCTCCACAAATCTAGGAGGCCTCTGTGCAGAGCCACTCAGTGACAAATGCGCTCAGGTCCTGCGATCTGCTCTGGTATGCATAGCTGCACACTTCCAAATATACGCTACCTTTAACACTCCTGTCTCACCACACTAAGTTTACAATAACAGTATACCTCAATAGTGCAGATATTCATGTTTCACTTGTGCAGTGTCTACCTACTGTTAGCTCTATTTACATATTAATTAATATTTATAGAGGCCTATTTGAATTAACTTGTTGTTTGCATGATGGACAGCAACACGAACAAAATTGTGCTGCACACATGCACATGCACAACAAAACTTGCCTCGCTGGGGGGTACGGTCGCATCATAAAAGTCTTCAGGGGAAAGGCTTCATCCCCTACCATTACGTAAGGTATGGGTCCTACAGTTCCCACATTGGCTGGCGGAGGGATTCCAAGGAGTCGCCCGTTGAGCATTTCAGCAAACGAGACCTTAAAAACATTCCACTGTCTCCTTCGCCTCCGTAGTGGCCCATGTCAATGTATGTAAACCTGGAATACAGTGATAGGTAAGACTCTATGAGTACTCAAATTGTTCCCTCTGCGGAAAGGGCTGGTTTCGCATAGTGAGTCCAGTATTACATGTACTGGTTATCTGTGCTGCATATTGTGATTACCCTCCAAAAAATTACGGCTGACAAGCCAGTTTAATAAGCTTAGTGGTCACCATACATATGGATAAACAATCTGCAGCGTGGTCCACCTCACTGGTGCAGTGGCTGCTATACGTGGATGTTTACCCAAAAGTCACAGGTTTGACCTTGGCTGCGGTGGTTGCACTTTGATGTACGCGAAACGCTAGAGGTCTGTGTACTGTGCGATGTCACCATGGTTTCGCATGAACACCAGGTGACCATAATTCCGGAGCCTTCCACTATGGTGTGTGAGCCTTTCACTATGGTGTGTGATATCAGACTTTGGTCTCTACATACTTTGCTCTCTTCCTATCATGTCTCATATTCAGGCATAGCCTCCTCGGCAAAGGCTTTGTTTTTTATCAGTATTGTTGCCTTGTTCACTGCTAAAAAGGGAAAAAACACAGTGGGAGAAAATAAAAAAAATTCAGTACACTTAGTTATACAGTACACCACACAGACTTACACTCCCTCCTCACTCATTTCAACGGTGTAAAAAAGAGCGAGTGATGGCGTTGGCATAGATGCACCAATGCTTACTGTCAACAGGGTTGTAGGCATGTCAGCGGGCATAGTAATGACTACCAGTATCAACATTACTGAAGTCGATCAGGACAAATGGAAGTGGTTATGAATGTCTATGAGTGTAAGTAATAATGCGAGTGCGGACAGTCGTGCTTTCGCATGAATATCGGTGACTATACCACCTTTAAAAAATAATGTTGAGTGAGAGTGACTACCTGCTTTTTATCAAATCTTATGCTCACAATATTTAGTCAACAATTGTCGTGAGAGGAAATTAAAATGAGTTGCTTATTTGTTGTCATTACTCTTTGAGAAGGCCAGTAACAAAAAGACATTCACCTGTAATGTGCATCGCACACCGCAAGGAAAAGAACACTGAAGGTTTTATTGTAGTTCAGGTTCCTCGAACCGCTGTTCATCGGACATTCGATGACAACGTGTTTCCCATCAATGCTTCCCAAACAATTCGGGAAATTCCAAAATTCGTCCATTTCTGCAGCAATGTAGATCGGTCAAGAGAGACCCAGAAACAACTACATCAATATGTATGAACTCACGGGTGCAAAATGCTTGTTCACTGGTGAACACAGGAACGCAACATGAAATGTATGACAATTACACATAAAATTACGCACATGCCAAGTTAGAGCTGAGATCTGACTTACAGATAATTGGAACAAAGACAACATTACAACACACACACTGTCGGGCCAAAATAGGGCAACTGTTCTAACCATATTATGCACCAGCACAGAAACAAGATAATTAGCTCTTAGAGCATTCTTTCATTATTCAAAGAGCATTTACAGCATTAGAATCATTTACCTCAATGAGCAACAAGCAATTTCTATAGGAAATGTTTTAATGATTTCAACACGTAATGATACTCCGTTTTTGAAAATGAAAAACCTCGTCAGGTGAGCTCCAATTTTTTTTCTCTTTACTGCAGCCTGGGTGTATCCCGAGAGTTGTATTTTCATACTGGAGTGCAGTGTCAGCCACTCATTTGCCAATGTTTTAATATTACCCAGCCACAACTTGATCACACTCCTTTGCAGTGGCAAATATGTTCAATGTACACCACATATTGTCTGAACAGAACTGCTTCCATTATTCCAGTGGCACAAAAGGAATCACTTTTTATTTCTGATTATTTTTCTAATCGCAGCAGTATGCATGTTAGAAGGCCATGAGAAGCACTGTCTTCTTCAGGTGAAGGGCAGTGTTCAATGTAGACTACTTAATGGACTTCATGAAGAGTTGAGTGTGATAACTTGTCTGTGAATGCATTTTTCAAAGCAAATGATCAAACTATAGCAAACCCACTATGCCGCTGAAACACTACATCAGCCAAGAAAAAAAAGCTGGCAGATCCCACGCACTGTGGGAATCAATGTAATGCGAAGCAGCCAGCAAGGAGCAAATCATGCTTTACATAATTTGCATGTCATGTTTTACATGTTAGGACCTGTCATTTATGTTCGTCATACAGTCACGTCGCGCAATACCAATTTTGGTGTATATCAAGATAGCGAACTGGACGCAAGCGCACCATGAGTGTGGCATGTAAATGGCGTTGTAGATGACATGCATGCCTAGATTTTAATGTTATCACCTGCCACTTACGTTCACTAGACAGTCATGTCACTCAATACCAAGTTTGGTGTATATCAAGCTAACGAAACGGCCACGAGCGCGCCATGAGCGTGGAATGCAAGTCATGTCGCTCATGACATGTCATGATTTGCATATTACCACTTGTCATTTATGTTCGTCATACAGTCACGTCACAAAATACCAAATTTGGTGTATATCAAGCTAACGAAACGGCCGCGAGCATGCCATGAGCGTGGCATGCAAGTCATGTTGCACATGACAACCCATGATTTCCATATTACCACTGGCCATTTATGTTCGTCATACAGTCATGTCAGTCAATACCAAGTTTGATGTATATCAAGCTAACGAAACTGCCGTGAGCACGCCATGAGCGTGGCATTCCAGTCATGTCGCGCATGACAAGTCATGATTTCCATATTACCACTTGTCATTTATGTTGGTCATACAGTCATGTCACTCAATATCAAGTTTGGCGTATATCAAGCTGACGAAACGGCCGCGAGCGCGCCATGAGCGTGGCATGTAAATCATGTTCATGACATGCACGTAATTATTTGCATATTACTACCTGTCATTTATGTTCGTCATACAGTCACGTCAGTCAATCCAAAATTTGGTGTATATCAAGCTAACGAAACGGCCGCGAGCGCGCCACGAGCGTGGGATGTAAATCATACTTTTCATGACAAGTTGTTCATGATTTTCATGATATGACCAGCCATTTATGTTCGCCGTGCGGTCATGTTATACTATACCAAATTTGGTATAAATCCCATGAACGATACGGCCAGGAGAGCACAAAGTCGTAGGCGGCTAGATAGATAGATAGATAGCTAGATACGCTCAAACTCGCCGAAGTTCGCTAAGAAATGCTTCGCATTTAATAAAAAAATACTATTAGGAATGGTTCTCTCAATACCTTTTTCATCTCCCCGATTGTCTGGGGAAACCTCATGTACAGTGGACTGAGAACATCCCACAGCACGGCGGTTGTTTCCCTTACTATTCCACCTGCCCTGGATCGCCCTGTCGGAAAGTTGAATGACAGACTGCGGAAAGTGTCTCCATTAGCAAGGAATCTGAAAAGATAGTACGCACGTTTTAAAGGTGACTCGTCTACTACTGTTGCACTCGGCTGAATACTTAATGGTGCTGAGGACAATGAGTGGCTCCTGCTTTAAAACACAGATCACAATGCCAAAGTAGAGGGACACATCATGCTGGCACTTCATTATGTGAAGGAACTCTGGCGATTTTTTACCTCTCTGCTGATCTCAACAAAGCTTTCAGTGTATTCTTAATAGGTCTCAAAAACTTTCCTGACAACTCACTTTAGTGAGAAGTGATTTGAGAGGGAGGAGGAAGGAAAGAAAAATGGGTGAGGGTAGAACATGGCATAGAATATAACATAATATAGTTTACATGCAGGATGGGAAAGGGAGGTGACGGTGAAGGAAACTGATGTTAGGGTGAAGAAAAGGAGAGAGGGCAATACATAACGAGATAAAGAAAGATGAAATAAACAAGAAAGAAGATGTATAAAGAGATAAATGAGCATGAAAGAATTAAAACAGATGATGAAAAAACTTCATCTGCGTTCGGCAGGTGGTGTCACTTGCCACCTATGCTTTTCGCTCAGATTACATAGGCTTTGAACTGGGTTTAATTTTGTTTTCTTTTTTATGGTGAAATCATAACCCAAGATCTATGCTATGGTACTTGCTTGGAGTGCCTGTCATCGAGCAGAATGCCCAAACATTACTAAATACTTCAACATAGGCCTCGGTGCAAATGTAACTTTCGCGCACATGTACAGAGCTGAAAACGCGTTACTTGGTTATTAGTTTTGTTTTGATTGCCTTACCTCAAGGTCATCGCCAGTCTTTCGTGCGCAGAAATCGGCAGCCGAAACGGCGTCACTTGTCTCTCAATCAGTGGTCCAACGAGACCAAGCAACGTGTCAAATGTCCTTGGTGGCATTCGGAGGAAACTGGAAAATGAAGCTGCTTACTAGAGACAGATTTTTACGCAAATGCCTATTATGTTCCTTGCACTCCTATCGCGCCACTTTTATATATGTGCATGAATGAGAGGCTACGAAGGGCTTATGGGACAATTGCAGCGCTTTGTTCAACCGTTGGCGCCTTTGTGCCATCACCAACAGTAACATGCTTCGTTTTGCTTAGGTGCATATGACTGAGGCGCAAAAAACATCTCGTGAAAAAGGGAGGAGCAGAAGAGAAGAAAGAGCAGCGCCGAGAAGAACGAAGAGAGGAACGGCGCTGCTCTTTCTTCTCTTCTGCTCCTCCCTTTTTCACGAGATGTTTTTTGCGCCTCAGCCATATGCACCTAAGCAAGTTAAGCACCAACTAGCCCAAAAAGAAGTCCTTTTGGATGCTTCGTTTTGCTGTCGTAGACACAGGTCGCGCACGACATCGCTTGAAAATATTTGCATTTATGTACAAACCTATAGTGCCTAGAATGACGACGTTCGAGGCCTAAAACGGAGTTTTGACTACCTATTTTTGGCGCCTAAAACGTGCTTTTTTACTGCCTACAAATCCAGCCTCTACTGATTACTCACAGCACTCAGCACGGAATGAAGGGAATTACTTACTCTCGGAAAATACTTCATCCCTTGCACGAAGACGGGGAAGCAGTGTGTGTGCATGTCCTTCGGTATCTCTGTACCTCCAAAGTGGATGGACCCAAAATCTTCGCGGTGCATGTCGAGAGCGGCGACGCCGAAGCAGCAGCAGACACGCTATCATGGTAACGTTGAGCGTCGCGAGGAGATCGTCGTCTGCCATTTTCCGCACGATTGCACCGGAGAGTCCGAGAGCTCAGAACCACGACCTCTCAGACCAGACGACGAAAAAGCGCGCGCAATCTCGCGGGCTCGCGCGCCGCGCCGAGACCGCTCGAGACAACTCTTGTCACGTGACTCCCGCAGATGTGGCCAGCGTGCCGCTTTTTGCCGCGCGGCGGCGCAGACGCGCGGCATGCCGCCGCGGGACGCTTTCCGCCAATGTGCACGTACCCTTACAGAGAAGAAACCAAGATGTGGAGCACCGCAAAATGTAGCACACGTGATATTCATTGGGCTTACTCCTGAATCTGCGCCGTACAATGTGACGCTATTACAATGAAAGTAGTTCCTCTATAATGGAGTAAGAGTGAAGATATTGTGATACTGCAGTGCCTTGAATAAAAATTTGGAGGACGCTTCTCCTCAGCTTTCAAGAGTAGAACTCTATCGCCTAGTCAGGCCCTGTGCGAATCGCCCTCTTAACTGCTAGCCTAGCTTCGGTTCTCCGTGCATGCCTGAACCGTTCCACAAGGAAACAAAACGTTTGTGTGGGTAACATTACCCGTTTCCAGCTATCCTGCAATGTCTACTGAAAATGCAGTTAAGTGCCCACTACGCCATGATTTTTCCTTTTGCGAATCAGCGAAGGGCCCAGTACGCGTCCGTAAGGCAACATGAGAACCTACGCAGCTGTTGACATTGTTGATGCATTTGCAGCTGATCATCATTAAATATTTATGAGCGCTTTGTAATACGTGTATCTTTAAAATACTCACTCGTTGCGCTATCCACATGTTCTCACGCATGGCGCGATTCTGCGCTTCTGCACATGCAATATTACATACGTTGAGGAGACGCCTTCCACCGCATGAATTTTATATAGCGTTCTGAGTGCGAAGCACTTTAGGGGGCCTGGCTGTCGTATCCTGTCGTACGTGGTCGTCGTCGCCTTGTGAAACGCAGGCAAAACCATGTATAGCATAGCCATCGGTAGCATATTGAGCGCGCCCTCGCGTCAGAGAGAAGTCTTCTTCCTCTTGTTCTTCCAGCACCTCGATTAAAAGTGCGGAGCACTTTGAATTAAACCATGTATAAAAAATGAAAAAACGAGGAAGCAAGCGAAAAATTGAAAGGGAGAGAAAGAAACGAAAAAAAATGGCAAGAAAACTAGGAATAAATAGAAATACAGAGAAAAAAAGAAAGACAGGAAAAAACTGGAAAAGAGAACACGAAAAAGATCGAGGAGGAAAGAAAGAGAAAACCGAGGAGAAACAAAGAAAACTGCCCAGCTACGCACTTCCTTGAGGTTTGGCACCACTAGTGCGAAGCTGCCCTACTTTTTTGTCCACTGCAGCTTCAAGTGATAAGGTGGCTCTGTGGTAAAAAACCTGCTTGGCACGCAGACGGCCACTTTCGATTATCACCCGGAGGGATGTTTTTTATTATTATTCTTTTATTTGCAACTCGCTCAATTTTTCGGTCACAGACAAGATGATGGTTTTTTGCTCACAACCAACGACGCCCACGCTACCCCCCGACACCGGAATTACTCCGAAGCGACCTCAGTTCTTATTTCTCCGTGCAATTTAGCTGCTCGCCAGCAACATAAGCCGCACTTGCAGAATAATCTATTGCGATATATGCATTTTAAAAGAGTCCGTCACGGTAGATCAGCGGCTAAGGTGCTCGGCTGATGTCCCGGAGGTCGCGGGTTCAATCACGGCCGCGGCGGTCGCATTTCGATGGAGGCGAAATGGTAGAGGCCCGTCTACTGTGCGATGTCAGTGCACGTTAATGAACACCAGTTGGTCGAAATTTTCGGAGTCCTGCAATACGGCGTCTTTCATAATCATATCGTGGTTTTGGGTCGTAAATCCCCAGATATTATTATTTTTATTATTATGCATTTTAAAAGAGACGGCCGACGTCGCACACATACACCCGTTGGCAAAATAAGTCGGGACGCGCGAGCGGCGACCACAATTAGATAAAACTGCATCGCCGCGCCATCTGACGTCGTGCGTCTGGTGTCAAGACATCGCAGTGGATGTGCGCGTCCCGGAAAATGTCCGCACAATGCCCGCAAAATGAAAAGACAAAGTACAAGCGATTCACGCTGTTCGCTGATGGCGGCCAACAGAGCGTCGACCGTCTGTAATCTGATCATCGGCGGAAAGCGCCGTCCTTTATACAGTAGAAATGGAACATTCCAGCGTTATCGCTGGTGCTCGCGTAAGCTCTCCAATAAAATTGACTGTTCGCGCTCTGCGCGTAATCTCAACAAAACGATCTCAAATAATCGCGAAGCTTCCCGAATCATGCGGCACGGTGTGCGCCGAGCGCCGTTAATAGTTTTTGCAGGTGAAACCCGAATACGTCAAAATAAAGCAAGATGCCCGCGTGACAATGTCATAAATGACTGGTTAAAGCAGGCGAGGCCACGGAAAAGTCGCGCGACCTCACACTAGAGTGTATCTCTGGGTTAATGTTCGGTTTATTTCATTAGCGGTAATACAAAGAACCTGAAGAGCAAATGTTACAGCCGTGAAATTGAGCATACGGAGACTCAAAGGGGCCCTAACACAAAAACTTTGGCCTGATGGCCAGAATTTGGGGACATTTGCTCATAGTGCCATCTCGTGTCGGCGACAGCGGTGACCTGCCGTAACTGAATGGGAAATAGGCGAAAAACATCATATCTGACGAAAAATACTAGTTATCAAAAACGACTCCCGATGAGATACAGCAGGGAGCCAGTGCAATCTTTTGATAAAATTACAGCGTCGCACTAGAAGCCGTGTGGCTTCCCAAAGCATTTATATTTTACAATGGGGGGTCCTATGTGTTTCCAATGGGCGCTGTTCAACTGTACTGGCAAGCCACACGCTTTGTACTGCGATCCTGCAATTTTACCAGAATGCTCCAGTGGACCTCCTCTGCATACGACCCCGAGTCGTTTTTTTTATAATTAGCTTTTTCGTGAGATATTATTTTTTCCCCTACTTCCCATTCAGTTATGGCCGGACACCATTCCTGCCATCGAGAGATAGCGCCACGCACAAATGTCCCCAAATTGTGAGAATGGGTGTTTTTTTTTTTTGCTGCATGTGTAGCTGGGGCCTGTTAGTCATAACACAGCACCTCGTTTGCTGCAGCGCATGACAAATAACTAATTACACAATCCTCATTACCGAGCAGCCTCAGTTTCGTTTTGTGAGAGCTCCAAAAACTACGAGCCGCCGGGTGCAACCAAGGAGGTTAAATGAAATCGCTGGAGCGGAGGCTCCCGCAATGCATTTCCAGAAAAAAATGAAGCGAGCCTTTTCACACCAAAGATCTCGGAAACATGCTTTTTTCTGTTGCTGCCCATTTAGATATCAAGTGGCTTTGATGTCTTAGTGTAAATGCTATGTTAATTATAAAGTAAAATATAGTTGTTCCCGACGAAATAACACATCGACATTGTACTGCTGACTTAATTTCCAGTAAAACATGCTTACTAAGGAAAACTAGTAACACAAAGACACTCTACGAGCGGTATCTGGCCCGAAAAAGTTGCCAGATTAATCTCGTCGGGCGTATGAGGAGAAGGCTCCGTTGCCGACAGTTTATCATGCCCCTACTAAGATGGCGGCTGCAGCAGCCATCTTTCCATGGGCTGGGCATCACCCCCGGGCAATATTTTCCACTCTAGCCATTTTGTTTTAGTCTGTTTGGGTGCAGCTATCACCACCTAGCATGTGCAACACTCGACCCCGTCACCACACAGAACTGCGACGTATGGTCCGCATCAAGAAGTCCTTTCGAACAGGACACGGGGCAGCATCTTTCACAAAATCACAAAAAAAAAGAAAAAAAAATCACCGCCCAAGCACTTCGTACAAATGGTTAACCAGCGAAGCTGAAATGTGCGGCCCCGGTGTTGAGCAGTGGGTTCAACCCGACGCTGCACTGAAGCCTTCCACATTTATTGGTTACATGTTCGTGCATCTTAATGAGGTTAGACACACGTTTGGCTCGGGTTTACCACAGTGTTTATTTCACTTGCCGCACATTGTGCCTCGCATGATCACGGTCATGGAGGAGTGTAATGAGCGGTTAAATGTGTTTCGCAATGCGTTAACCACTGTGGTTAGTACGAGCTTTCACTGTTGTTACACGGTGACACACCAGGCCTCACGTTTCAGCTTCATTGGTCAACCGTGTGTGCTGCGACCGTTGAGGTGTGGAACCGGCTCACATCTTGTACATGGTCGTGAAAGTGATACGGTTCAACGTCGTCGAAAAGACCGTCACATTCCGTACCAACGATGTTACAAGCACCATCACTCGACAACAACTAGAGAGGGCTGACTTCGTGAGAGACGCGCTTGACCGAGACATAACGTTCATGCTTGGAGTCCCGAACACGGTCCATTACTGGCAGGAACGCAAGAAGGAGGTGTTCGCAATGTCTGCCGCGTAACATCGCCGACGACGTAGCAATCGAGGTACATATCAAGCGCCGTCTACTCGCAAAGCCTACCTACAAGCGGGGCCTCGTCAAGAAATGCAACATCAAAGCCTGGCTACAGTACCTCATCGAGACGCCATTGTACCAACATCACAAGATACGAGTGGATCCCGCCACGTTAGACGCCATCCCTGACGACGAACCTATTAACGAAGACAAGATCGAAGCCACTGCCGAAGTTACGGACCCCGACGATCCCGTTCAGTGCGTCTCTGCCATGCACGCAGTGAGCCACACGGTGCTGTTCGACGACGCATGTGGAGAGAGAGAGAAACAACTTTATTAGAGGTCAAACTAAGACCTATAGATATTCCGCCGCCAGGAGGACCGTGGTCAGCTGGTCGGCGAAGGCCGCCGACGCCAACCACACCCGCCAGTGGGGAGGTGGGGGGATTAGGATAGTGAGGGGACTGTAGGGCAGCGGGGCATGATAATAGGACGTGTTCTACGTTCGCATACGTACATGGGCAATTAGGACACGAAGGATCGGAGCGGTAGCGCTAAAGGAATAGGCGTGCTGGAGTGATCAGAGTATTGAGTTGAATGGCTCTTAGTGTGTGTGTTTGGGCAGTGGAGAGGGAAGGGTGTGGTGGTGGTAGAGTCTGCAATGAATGCCGGAGGTTTTTGTAGTGCTGCTTCAGAGTTTTCTTGTAGAACTGTGCCTCGTACGCTATGGGCGGATACGGCCAAGGGACCACCGGCGCCCGGCTAGCTCTCAGTCGAAACTGATGCGCGCGTGCTCGTCGCTCGGCGCCACGGCCGCCACGGCTGCGACGGTATGGACGACGTCACTCACGGCCGAGCCAATGGCGCGCGAGCTTGAGTACGACGCTCAGAACGACGTAACTGATAGCACAGCCAATGGAGACCGCTCGTGACACAGATGCCGAGTGGTTTTTCGTTTCTCCTAGCCATATACAGCTTTCGCTGTAAAAATACGTTGAAACACAAATCTTTCAACGCGTGCGCCGCGGCCAAGGACTCGCCAGCAGTAGCCGAGTAGTAGACTGCTGAAGCAAACGCAGCAAAAGAAAAATACCGGCTATGACGTCACCACAGCTTGTTGTGTTGACTGCAGCGTGGTAGCGTGAGGGAAGTCTGGAGTCACCGTGGGGTCGCCTTTTTGGGGTGTCAATAGGCAGTTATAGTTAAGCGTTAGGGTTACCGTGCCGCAAACGTTCGTTGCGGTCAGCGCGTTTAAGTTTAGCGGGATAGCGTTTACGTGCCCTAGCTTGGACGGTGGTGCCACCTAGTGCACCACCGTCCCCCCATTGATGAATGGTACCCTGAAACTGTAATGACGAAAAAGAAAAAAACTTAGAATGCTTGCCGGTATCCACGCTCGCAGCATTGTTTCCCCTTTTTTTAGAAACGATCAGTAAATAGTGAACCACGCACGAAAAGCGAGAATTTTTATGTTACATATTTGTTTACACCGATCTTCTAGTTAGGCCTTGGGTTGTTTGAAATGGGAAGTGATCTAAAAAAATCTAGGCTAAGTTATCCGTAATACTCGGTCGTCGAAGGTACCTGAAGACAAGCGAAGTCATTTTACACACTCCTGTGCTGCGAAAGAATTGAATCCGTCCCCACCAACACTAAATTTAGTTCGAAGCGGGCGTCCAAAACCGTCGTCATGTTTTACGTGCACTACGTAAACCACACAAACAGGTAACGCTGAATTTGAAAAATAGCGTACCTAAGGTAAACGGTACGGGACATTTAGCTCACTGCGCATGCGCATTTCGATGCCGCTATTCCGCTAAGGCCGCTAAACTATAACGGTCTAATACGGTGACGTGCGGCTAACGTTGCGTGCGGCGTATAGCGCTCGATCACGCACGCAAACTTCAAAATTGATCGAAAATACTTTACAAGCAATATTCCTTGTTGATATTTTACAGGTGATATACGCATGTTCGTGGGAATAGACCCCGCAGGCTATCTCGGCTGCGAAATTTTTTTGTCACTACCCCTTTAAAGGAACACTACCGTGAAAGAAATGATCCGGTTTAGATTCATTAATGGCACCCTGAAATTGTAATGACGATCAATTCACGACCATATGTTCATTAATAGAAGAGAAAATGAAGGACAAAGTTTCACTCTTAAATTTCGCGCTGAAATCTCTGCGTGTGACGTAACGAACTTTAAAGGGTATTTTTCGTATGTTGGTGACATCGGCTCAACAAAATTCTCTGAAACTTGGTATGCTAAGTCTCTGGCTCCCTCTTAGGGCAGTGTACTTCATTTTTACCGAGTATGAAGTATGTAGGCCCTGGCAGCTGCCGTCAAAATCCATGACGTCTCGGTGATTGGTGCGGGAATTTCACGGTGGCGTCGCCCCCGCATTTTCTTTTAGCGCGTTTTCTCGCTTACCAAGAATCTTCTCGTGGCAAGCGTGTTGTTTTTGGTATCGTGAAAGAGTACGTTACCAATAAGGAAAAAATATCAGTTTTCTCTGTAGTGTCCCTTTATTTCCGCTGCCTACCTTATATTGTCTGAATTACAAGCTACTCCCCATTTCTAACACAATTCACTAAAAATACCTGGACTTGTACTTGTGTGGCAATAATCAGTTTATGAGATATTTTGAGCAATCTTTATTCATATATACGTGAAATCAAAACGACTCTTCCAATAAAGCTCGTGCAGTATAATACAAAGTAAAAAAAAACGCGCAATCATATCATCACAGGAACATTTCATTTGCTAGCAGATAGTTTTATACAACAACTTAGAGCAGAAACTGGCACTGCGATCGTTCAGACATCATGGAAATGATGGTAAGTACGGGCTTCGGATTGGATTGCGTTAGGTAGCAAAATGCCTTAGGGCTTTTATTGTGATAGCAATTATATGGACACTTCTGGCTGGTTTTTGCCGTTGGCATCGCCGTCGCCGTCATGTCCCGTATATATATATGTACCTATATATTTATAAAAGTTATAAAGAAAAATAATTCAGAAAAATGTTTCCGACGGGCGGCATCGAACTAGGGACATCACGGTCCGCCGCGCGCGGCACTAACCGCTGAGACATGAAAGCGCACGACCTTCAACGTTCAAACGGCGAGCTATTTATATACAGCGTGTTTTCAGCATTACCAGCGGGGTGGCGCAAAGGGCGCGCTCGGCGCCCCGCTCGTCGCGAGGCGCGCGCTCATCTCCCACGCGTGCTTTGCCCCATTGGGGGGTAGACGCCCGTGCGCGCGCGCACGCGCGCTTATCTCGCGGTGGGGAAGAATTGTACGTCTTGGGCTTTCGCCGGAGCGATTGCGTTGTAGTTACCGAGCGCACGAAGGTTAGTTTGCTCGCTGCACTGCCGCCGTTTGCGAAAAGAGCACGCTTTTAAAACACAGCGAAGTAACAACGGTGACACTTGTTAGTTAGCGCTCGTCTGTACCTGTGAACACGTTTCGTGCGTTGTTTTTGATTGAGCAGCGCCTTAAGTGTCGAGCTGTGAACGTTGTTAGTTCGTTCTCGTCTTCTGCGTGTTGTTTTCGTGCGTCATGTGTGCGTGAGCAGCGCGCTGCACGTTTCGATCGGCTAGCCATTCGTCGCTTGACATTCCAATTTCTTGCTATCATATTCATTTCTTCGCCTTGTGGCGGAACTGTGACCTTTTTTCTACAGTTTCAAATTCGTTCATCGCGCAACGTGGGTAGTGGTGTGCGGTGCAAGACACTTTTTTATGGCGACTTAGACTTGCCCTTAAGGCATAATATTTGTATTACGATAGCAATTATATGGACATTCTCGGCTGCTTTTTGCGGTCGCCGTCATGTCCCGTATATGTATATACATAAGAAAAAAGAAGGTGTCCTTGGATCCTGTAGAAGCAAAGCTACGAATTAGAGGACGTGCACAACGAAAACTTTTTTTATTTTTACAACGTTTCAGCCGGTGCCCGGCCTTCATCGCAGAAAACACGATACAGAAATGCGCTCTTCTTGAGTAGACACATGATATAAGGGCCCTTAACATGTGGGCTATCACTATCACACACTATTCATGGCAGTATGGCTACAAATGCACGGTGACAAGAGCATGTCACTGCAAAGTCATGCAAAGATATGACTGGAGCTTCCATGCTGACGCACATGCGTCAGCAACATGCTGACGGAATTCCTTGTATGACTTGCCGTCTTCAAGGGCATACCAGCTGAGATCCTTAACAGTGAGCTTCTGGAGTCTCCCTGCAGCTTTTGTCATGGGCGCTTCCTGGGAGCTGTAAGGCTTCACCACTTAAGCTTTGCCGAGAGCCACCTTGGCCAAATACACGCCTGTAATGACTTTCGTTTTAACTTTTTCAATTGCATTGTCGATGCTCGTGCCAACTGCTTTAACGGCCTTGATTATCTTATCAAAGAAATACGGTTCAGTCTGCAAAAGTAGAAAAAAAAGTTGTTAGAAGTGACCGTCATCAGTAATTTATAAGAAGCAATCGTTCACGCCGCACGAAGCAAGCGTAAGCATTCCGCTAAACATGACATCGCGCTTGGCGTTACTGTACCCTCTTTTGTCATTCTTTATTTTCTAACTCAATATTATCAGAGCGCTCAATAATGCAGAGTTGATAAATGTAATTTCTACGTGTACACACCTTGACATTTATAATGAATGCAGTTATAGTAATGTTCCCGCAGAAGGTCGGGTGTTATTGCCAACAGATCTCCTTCAATACCGTGGTTGTTAGGAGTGTTTCACAGTGATTTGGAACATGCATTCAGTTATGATTTTTATTCACCAATGATCATTATGCACTTTCTTTTTCAAGCAGCGGTATATGCGACACCTTTCGTCTAGGTACTCTTTCAATGACCTCTATATAGCTTTATATCCCTATCGGCAAGGTTCTCAGTCACTTTCTCAAACCAATGAAATGAAATGTAACTCAGAAGACGAAAAGCAAGCTGCTATTTCTGGGTAAATGACAGCACAGCAGCTCGACAATTCCCGTATACACACGTTCCGTATACACATGGCAAAGAGAGCCCCTATAAGGCGATCATATCTCTTGGCTGGAGCAGATAGTGCATCTCTACAAACAATTAAAATGACATTTTAGCCTTTGGAGAACGTCGTATTCGTGACTACAATCTTGTATGCAATGTATTCACTTTCACACAGTTTGAAAACGCAACATCACAACAGACAGAATATACATAATTGAAGAAAGAATGAGTGAAGATGATTCCCGTTGCAATGTTGTGACATCAATACAACAGTTACTGCAGTCGAGTGTTCAAACATCCAAACAAAGTTTATAATGGGCGCTTAAGTGGAGAACAACAAATTCTATTGACGGCTTTCATATTCCCTGGTTTGATGGTACTGTTATGATGCTACACACGCCATAAAATGTATACTACGTGCTTGTGAGTATAGCAACATTTAAGCTGAAATGTATGCTATGTTAAAGCAGAGATACTGCCCTACATATTTCGGTTGTTCTGCGCCATGGTCCCGTATGTAGAGTGATCATATGAGGGAAGTTAAGGCTAACCGTACCTGCAGTTACGGAATGAAATCAATTGTGAACAATATTTTTGTGTTTTAGAGGTTGCATGGCAGCATTTTGCGTCAACTTTATACAATCAGGGTCGCAAAAGACGAACTTCAGAAAAAGTAGTTAGCATGTGTTTTTGAAGTTAGCGTTGATGGCTTATCTGCATGAATACCATATATCCATAAAATTTCTAACGATGAAAAACCTCTCTTTCTCAAACTTCACAGATCACTGCATTATTCAATGCGTTGCCTTCACTGTTTTTTTATTACTTGTTAGATTATTTTGCAATTTATCTTACTGATCCTGTCTTTGAGTAGTTCTATTGAGTGAAAAAAAAAGCTTCGAGGGCCTCTCGTGGATTTGCCTAAGACGTCCTGGAATCGAAAGCCATACGGAGCGGCTATGTTAACATCTTCATTGTCATCGTCATTATCATCATCGTCGTAATCATCATCATCATCGATGCTTGAAGCGTCACGTGAGTGCTACACACACAGTCAATTCTACGGCTGATGATGAATTAAAGGTGAACCCGTTGTGATGTGTTTGCAGTGTTCAACGCATTCACTGCATACGCATGACACATGGTGTCGCATCTGGTGAGATTATGAATTTCTGGTACGCAGGAGCACACCCGCTAACGGGTCACCTTGTCCGATATTATGGCTCGAGAGGTGTTTTACAGAGCGCCTTCAAGCACTGATGTGACTATGTGGTAGAATAATTGTGTGCCACCCAAAGATATCAACTTTTAATTATATTGGCGAAGATGTTAGCCTGGTTAGCACAGATTTTAGCGAAGATGTTAGACAGCGACCCAGAATACCTGTGTTCGATTCCTGTCTCGAATCCTGTTTTCTATTTGATTTTGATAAGGCCACCCATATTTTAGTAACAGGTAGTGTTTTAAGTACACTGTCTGACGAAACACTTCAGGCATTCGCCTCAGTATTTGGCTTTTTATTACGTCCAACCTCAAGAGCACTACATTCATCAGCATATGTTATTAGAATTAAATTACCGTGTGAGCATGTGATATCCTTGTTCGTAATCCAAAAACAATCCGGCACACGTTTTTAAGCCCGTCAGAATTGTGCAGGCACAATAACGGTCACCAAAACACGTGTAACCATTCATTGAGATATAAGTTAAACAAAGTTCTTCAACTAATGGATACTCCGAAACGTCACAATATTACAATATATGTGGTTTCGCTCGCGAAACGAGTATGATTCTGGGGTATGCCGTCCTGGGCTCACCGTAATAATTCTGACCAAAAGATGGTGCTTGACATAATGCTAAAGCAGTATATCGATGGTTCTGATAAGCCCGTTTATTATTGAATAGTGCAGCTTTGTAAATGTGGTCAATTGCCTGGATGAATGCACAGTGTGTAAATAAGTATTTCCAAACATTTTCTTGCCAATATAATGTGTTGGACGTTCCCATCTTTTTGTAGTCCCGCTATGCGTGCTGAACACATTTTGTTAAGAAAGGAGTGGTCACGCGGATCTATATGTGTATCAAGCTTATTAGAAATAAGGCAACAATATTGTAGTATGCTAAAACAGCTCGCGTGAGCTGCAAATAAAATAATTACCTCGTTCTCCGCTTCTTCCAAACTATTTGCAGTGTCGCGAAGACCATGCGATGTGTCACGCAGTGCTTCAGCGACTCCAATAGCTTCAACACCAACACGCTTTGCTTCTTTGTCGACAGCGATATCCAATCTCCCATCTTTCTCTGGCAACTTGTAAGACGAACCTGTGGAAGAACAATTTGTTTTGCTTGTTGCTGTTTATATAGAATATAGTTGATTACTAATGGTGCTGTTGAGGTCTGCTCCAGCCATACATAGGCACTCAATGAAAAAGGAGATTGTGTTCAAGACAACTTTTATCGGGGCTCTAGGCAAGCCTGCATAATTTTGAACGATGCATTAGAAAGTTTCCTAGATCTTCGTAGAAATCTATGAATAACAGGTAAATAAATCGACACAGCAAAAGGCTGCGTCATCATTTAGCCGTGATGTGTTGTAATGGCAAGCTATTAGTTGGGTATAATACAAACACGGTGGGTATAATACAAATAAGTCACGCACCAAGACGCTGGTTAGGCTATGATCATATGCACCTTACCGGTGTTGCTCGTCCAGAAAATATTTTCCAGGCCACTAGCATCTATCGCGCCTGCCTTCTCTCACTATATGAAAGCTTTTTCTATTCGATCAGTGATCACATGGGTGTGATTTAATGTGGAGCACCCATACGTCAAGCCAGTTTACTTTGAGGGAGGTTCAGTTGATTTCAGGGGTTTATTTGATCCTGTTTGAAAATGTCCTCGTGTATGTCTCGCAGCAAATAAAACAATGATTCCTCATGGTTTTTCGTTGTGCATTCTGAAAATCAATATAATGTTGGCGTTTTCAAGCACACTGGCACCTTTCAGGTTTTACGGCATTGTGCGGAGATTACTGCAACATTCTTATGAATGAAATATGCCCCCACCCCGCATTTCATCCAATGAACTTTTTTGCCAACTCTTTTGAATGCTTTCCAGCGGGGCACGTCTAGTGTGGCCGTCATCGGCAGGTACGTATCAAACTCCTACGCACGTCCCTAACTATTACTGCACCGAGGGTGGATGATGGTGGTGGTTGTGATGTTGCAACAGGCGGGGTTAGCCTGGCCTAAATGGCCGGCAATTGTTCCGCCCGAGCATCTCTTGAATCATAGGGGTCCGTCACCAAATGTCACTCAGCCCAGTGTCTCGCAGGAAAGCCATCAGGATCCGTTGCACGCTCCTCCTCGTCGCCGGTGGGCCCTTCAGGAAAAATGACATCTTCAAATGTCCCGTGCTTGTGACAACCTTTCTGCAAGCTGCGTACCATCTCTGTGCTTTCGCTGATGCCCTTGCACGGGAAGCGCGAACTTGTGTTCCAAAAATAAGAGCGCCTAAAACTTACCAGAACAACAAGGATGTAATACGCAATCACTTCAGGGCGATCCACAAGTTTCCGCATCAGTCATGCGTAATCCACGGCCTTTCTAGAGAACAAGCGACGCTTCTTTACCGGATAAGAACTGACTCCGCATACACGCCGGCTTGGTCATTCAAGACTGGGCGAGGCGCTTCCCCGTTTTGTGGCGTTTGTGGTGACATCGGCGACATCCAGCATTTCATTTGTCTGTGCCGGCAGTTTGACACCGAGGGTGGATGTATGCTCTAGGATATGCACAGTTCAAGATAGAAGTCTTGTCCCATGTCAATGCCTTGCCCGTCTCTCCGACACAAAATTATATCCGGACAGCCCGATTTGTGAGAACCGTTCTCAGTCACCGGTGAGTTGGAGCGCCCTTTACAAGCGCTTTTGCTTGCCTCATCAAAATGACAAACAAATCTGCTCAGTGACAACAAACAACTGTCACTGAGCACATCACCTCTCAGTTTCTTCTGTACAGCTGAAAGGTGCCTTTCTCAACAGTACTAGCACACCTCGACGACCAGGCGATATCCAAATAATTAGTCTTTGAATGGAAAAATATACGATCTTCATAAAACGATTAACACGTTACTAAAGTTTACAAAGCTAGCCGTATCGCTTAGCAACTATGACACTCAGTGTATGAGTGGTCCTACTCTGCTTGCCAATCTGTCGCTCTATCTCATTCATTTATTTCTACCCTTTTAAGTGCGCAGCACTTTAGGAGGCCGGGTTGTCGTATACTGTTGTATGTTGTCGTATGCTGTGATCGTATGCCATCGTTGTCGCTTGGCGTAACGCAGCAAAACCACATGTAGCATGGCCATCTGTAGCATATTGATCGCGCGCTCCCGCCAAAGAGAAGTCTTCTTCCTCTTGCTCTTCGAGCGTTTTGATGATGATATTAACGCAAGTCTTCTGCCTCTAGTTCTTCGAGCGTCTTCATGATGACATTAACGCAGGCAAAACCACATATAGCATAGCCAACTGTAGCATAACGAGCGCGTGCTTGCACTAAGAAGAAGTCTCCTTTCTCTCGTTTATTGAGAATCTTGATGATGATTTTAAGTGCCGAGCACTTAAGGGGCCCAAGCAAGCAAACAAATTAGAAGTAGATAAAAAATTAATAGAAATAAACCAAGCAAGAGATAAATAGAAAGATATAGAAAGAAAGGAAAAGTACGAAAATAGAAATAAATGCAAATAAAGAGCAACAACGCAGAAATAAATTCAAAAAAGAACAAGAAAGAAAGGAGTAAAGAAAGAGAAAACCAGAGAGAAAAAAGGAAGGTTGCTCAGCTCCGCAATTCCTTCAGGCTTGGCACCACTAGTGCGAAGCTGCCACAACTTTTTGTCTCCTTTGACCGCTTTACGAGTGCACGGCAGTAAAGTGGATGTTCATCTGCGGGTTCCTGGCTTCCATATAAAATTTATCTGACACACACACTCTGTCTCTCTTTATGAGATCACATTTTTTTCAATGACCATTCTGAAGTCATCAATTTTTATCCTGACCATATTTAAGTTAGCCTGCTTTTTAGTGGTTGGCGTTGTTCTTCTTTTCTTCAGATTGAAGTCCATGCTAGCTATTAATAACATATGGCCGCTACAAATTGCGTTACCGACTACTAATCTGAAATGTATCATGCCATCGAGCTGACAAATTGAACATTCTATATCGTTTTTGTTCTTCCGTTACGGCATTTTCTTGTCAACTTTTAGTTTTTATGCTTCAGAGAGAGGTATTTATTATGAGTCCATAATTTTTTTTAATTTTCCTCCCTTATTGAAACTGAGGGATGATTTCTTCAGGACTTCGATAAACTTTAGTACCTACCTACCTACTCACCTCCCTACTTACCTACCTCTAATACTTCTCATCTACTACTCGAAATGTCAATACCGTACTTACTGATTGTTTTTTGGCTTTTATGTTTCGTTTTAACTTTGAAACTGAAGTCTCCCATGACTGCTGTGTGCTGGGGTCGAAAGATTTGTCTTGTAATTCGAAATGTTAGAGGAAGTGTCCGACGTATTTGGCGTCATGGCTCGACGTTGGAGCGTGTTCATGCACAAATATCAGTTTAATTGGCCTGTTTGTATTTCACTTGATGATAGGATTGGCGATTATGCGGGCTAGTACAATATCAACTGTCAATGCTTGATTCTCTTGTGACGAATAAACCACCAGGACATATATACGTGGCAACATTTTGGGGAAATTGTTATACTCTCAAGTACATTAGTGATGTTTTCTCGCGTGTCTATTATATTACACAAAATATCTGTACAGGAGATGTGTACAAAATATACAAAATCCCGGTAATTTATCTGTGTTCTGAAGTACTAACCCTGGCACATCAATTATGGCCTTTTTATGCAACAAGAAGTTTATCATTTTTTTATGCATGTTGATAATTTACACTGCTGAGTTTATTGCTTTAGGAAACATCACTTACCGAACATTACGCAGGAGAGGACCAGGAAAAGGAGGACTCCTGTTTGCTTCATGGTGCCTGCTTTAAGAAAATACAAAAGTAACAAGCTTTTATTCAACATTTTTTTATTCTCAGTGTGCTACTATATACATGGTCGTCGTTGTGAAAGGCAGCATCAAAAAATGGGAGGAAGCTTGAGCTTCGCCTCCAAGAGTAAATCCCGATAGCGTAATCGGCCCTCGTGAGCATCGCCTTCTGAACTGCTAGCCTACTTCGGTTCTCGGTGCATGCCTTAACCGTGCCGCAAGCAAATCAGTGACTGTGCACGTAACGTTGGTCACTTCCAACTATTCGACAATACCTACTGCAAGTTCAGTTGTTAAGCGCCGAATACGCCATAATTCTCCCTTTTGCGGATCAGCGAAGCGTCCACTTCGCGTACGTAAGAAAACACGCCAACCTACGCAGCTGCTCACTTTCTTGATGCATATGCAGCTGATGATGATGATGAGATATGTCTCAACGCTTTGTAATTGGTGGACATTTAAAACATCTACTGGTTGCGTAAATCACAAGTTTTAGCGCCTGGCGTGATTCTACGCTTTTGCCACGCAATATTACATTCGTTAATGAGACTCATTTCACTACATCGCTGTTAATATCGTTTTATTTTTATTCCAAGCAGTTTCAAGCAAAAGCGTGGCTCTGTGGTAGAACACCTGCTTGTCACCCAGACGGCCTGGTTTTGATTCTAAATGGAACCGAAGACTTTTACTATTTATTTTATTTGCATCTTTCTCTATTTCTCGGTCACGGATGAGATGATTTTTCGCTCACAACCAACGACCGACGCCGACACCGGCACCGAACTTTCTCCGAAACGAGCTCGTGAACGCCATCGCGATAATATAGCAAATGTCTCAATACGACTTCAGCGTCAAAGAGTATGTACCGAACTTACATCAGTTGCGTTCTGTTGTGCAGTTAACATTCCTCAACATTACCAACTATTTTCTAACCTCCGTACATGAATTTCACGTTATGGATCTACCATCGCAACTTCAAGTTTTTGGTAGACGTATATTGGTAGAAGCAAAGACATTTCATATCTTCCCATTCCTGATGTCAGGTGAGCGTGGAGTGTAATACTGTCAACACGTCACTTTAATTATTAATGGCACATTACGTACGAGTTTATGAACGAAATATTAGTGTGCTGTATTTATTCAACTAATATTTCTCCCATTGTCGACACTGATGCACGAAGTGGAATGTTTATAAATGTGACCGATTTTACCCAACACTAACATGCATGATAAATGTTTTAGGAACAATCATTTTGTTTAAATGTTATGCAGTGAAGTAACTATAGCGGCAAGTATATTTTACACAAGAACAATAAAAGACACCTCAGTAGTATTAACAGTTTCAATTCAACAGAAGCGTCATGTAGCATATGAAATCAGATACAAACACAGATCATGAGGGAATTGCTAGGACAAAGCATTTGGCAAGGAGGTGGTACAATAACATTTCTCATTTTGTTGACTTTGATATGCAAATGTAGCTCGACGATGAGTAAGATTGCGCGTGATACGCATAGGACTCACTTAAAAACAATGTTATCGTACAAACCTACGCCTACGTTTGTACATTTTGCATACATTTGTGTTCATGTGGCTGATATCGAATAATCTAGGGCAGGGGTCGGGAACGCTTCGAGGTGGAGGGCCAATGTTACATGAAGCCGACATGGCGGGCTCCAGCTATCTAGCGCGGGGGGCGAGGCGGAGGTTACGGGAAAGGAGAAAAAATTCGATGAATTGACAGTAACCTACACAACTGGAATAGAAATCATCTTGATTTAAACTCGAAGTGCAATCATTTTTGTTTAATACCGAAAGAGCTTTTTACAATCGATTACGAAGTCACAAGGGGATTCATGGGGCAGCATAACAGTGCCCTGCGAGCCACATACGGCCCGCAGGCCACAGTTTGCCGATGCCTGGTCTAGGGCTTGAAGATAGTAAAATAATTTTAAAAATGAGGCTCTGTTTCTTTATCATCTCAGGTGATATTCAAATGCAGTCATTACTAACAGCAGCACATGCGCATGTTATGTCCCGCAGTCCTTCTTCAAAGTAACTTTGCTGTGCTCTTCTTTTGTTCGAAAATGCCGCATACTTGTTAATTACTTTCGTTCTATGTGCGGTGTTATGACATGCGCACCAAGACTAATCGACGCATTCTGTCAAGCCAGTTAAAAATAACACGAAAATACTAACACTAACTACACAACTTCTTTTGCAAATATTAGTTCGGAAATCATTTAATTTCGTACTGTCCTTCTGTATATACTTCATGTATAATTTATAGTGCTATATCTTCACATAAAGCCCCATTCCGCGTACCGTTAACTTCGGTATAGAACGGTAGGTCTGTGGGTCGGTAGTCGCTATTCTTCATAGTACAGGCAGTTCTAACATACACATATCTTGGCTTATATACGGACCTTCAATATCTGTTACAGCCCAGGTGAAACAAACATCAAACGAAAAGCGGAGGGAGAGGTCCTTTTTATATGTTTGCAATGACACAGCGTGAGGCAGTAAGTCCTCCTAATTCATCGGGCTTGTAAGGTCACATTTTTTTTAGAGTTTTAGATAAAGCATGTATATAGTGCCAAAAGAAATGGCTATGGTCACAACTAACTATCTATAAATCAGAGAATGGCAGAAATTATTACTTCGATATATATGTTCAAAGAAACTATCGCCTGCTGGTACGGGCAACTCAAGATTGCAAAACTACACCAATGCCAGTAGAGAATTTGAAGTAAAAAACCTGCGGGAAAAACTGTGTCCTTGGAATTTCAAACACACAAATGCTTGTAACACTGCTGAGCCATTAGTTCAAGCAAAAGTACCAACCTAGGAACTTAGTTGGCTCGTTGCAGCACTATGACTTGTAATATTTACTCAAACTTTTCTTACCGTCGGTTGCTGAACGTTTTGGCGAACCAGTTGAAGGAAGCGCCGCAAGCTCCTGATGAGCAGCCGTTCCCTGGTGTTTTTATAGCTCCATTTTCATGATCAGGGCCTCTGTGGCGTAAAGAAATCAAGATAAGTGACGTCAATAATGCGCCACTGATCAGTACTTTTGTGGGTTGGCAAATGATAGCCATGAATTTCACATATAGCACGCATTTTCGGGCTAACACTTTCTTGTGTTATCTTTTCTCACATTTTCAACAGACACTTCCGGTGGTACCACCTATCAAACTCTACGCATGTGTGTATTCTTATCGGCAGAAGGCGTAACTGCAGTTGCGCCGGATTCCAATAAGCGTACACACCTCTGTAGAGCATGATAGGTAGTACGACCGAAAGTGTGTGTTGCAAGTGTGTGTATTGTTATCGCAAGAAGGCGTAACTGCGGTTGCGCCTGCTTCCGATAAGGACGTGCTGATTAGCGATAGCCAAAAAAAAACAGCAATCAAGTCTCCACTTGTTCGTTGGGTACTGGCTTCCCACTCATAAAACTTGGCAGATACTGCTTGCCATACGCAATCAGCGATAGACATGTCTTTCACAATCAGGTTCACATTTGTTACAGAGATCAAGGCCAGATGTGGTGCGCCGCAACAAGTTACTCGCGTGATACTCATTCGACTTACTCGTGGATCAGCCCAGAACAATGCGGCGCTATTCCGAGGAGCGAAAGCCAACTACGAAATGAAATGGGAGAGAAGATAGTGCGATTATTCAGTGCCCATGAATAAATCTTGTTCCTGCGAGAGTTCCTTCATACTTGCAAAATGAGAATGGAGTGCGCACATTAAGCACGATGACATATTAACAAGAAATGCACATAAGCAAATACTTTGAACGGATTTTTATTGTTAGTCATCTTTCAATATATACGTATTGACACGTCAATGAGCTATCAATTAGGAACACAGAGCATTCGCCTTCGCATTGTAGGGCTTGCTTGTGCGCTCCAAATTTCCGCGAGATTGACATTTCGGATATGATTAATAATACCACTGTCCGTAAACTGATAGAAACGTTCTATATAACTTTTCAAAGGGATGCTTGAGTGACCTACATTCCATTACTCGATAGTAAGTTGAATTCCTTACGCATGCGTGTTAAGGGCACAGGGTAAGGCAAAATTTGAAAAAAAAATCACTTTTTTTTTGCTTTGCCATTTGGGAATGGTGCCCCTTTGTGCATATTTTCCACATTCGTGCTTTTCTTAAATAAAGTGTTTTTCGTAGCTGCAAAGCACTTTTTTCTTAAAGCAAGTGGTGAGCAAACAAGCATCCCAGGACAAGCACCTTGCAATCGTTTCGTACTTACGGTCTATTTTTCTAAAAAAAAAGCTTCGTGTACGAAATGCAAATTGCTTGTCTGGAGTCAATTGTGTATACGAAATTGTATTGTTACTTCTAAGGCAGTCTGAAGATTCTGTGCGAATTTTTATTCACACTTATTCTTCGGAGCGTGTCTGTTCGAACAGTTTCAGCTTAATTTCATCGTGTGTCAGTCGTGCCTGTCGATAAGTTGAGATGTTGAGGGAAAAGAAGGTCTTCCGCAAGTGTACATTTCATGGCAATCAATGCCGTTCTCTTGTAAATGCGAATAACTGCCGGCGACGTACTGAGGTGCTGAGCGCTGCACCAGCAAGCTCATCGTTGAACCTCTCAGTCTTTTCAGCGTCCTTCGAGGCCAATCGCGTGCAGGGTGACATGGCTATACTCTAACGCACATGAATATTATTTGCGTAGCAATTACACTGAATTGCGCGTAATAACTGTACGGTGAAAGTACTGAGCTAATGAGAATTCGGTCGTAGAGTCTTTGCTGTCGTTGTTTAGGCTTCCGAATCTAAAGGATTGGGATATTGGATGTTGTTCTTTCGTTCGATGATGTCAGTATCGCACGAGCCAAAACACTGAAATATTTAGGATTTAATCCTGGCCAAAATACAGTCAGTTTGCTGGAAAACGTCGACAACAAATGACAATACATTGGGGATAGAGCTCCACGACAACTCACAAAAGAAGCAAGGAAAGCAAGACGGGAGGCTTTAAATTGAAATGTTTTTTGGAATGACTGTCAAGCTTGTAGCTACAAATAAAATGGTTAAACCATGTTTGTGGCAAAGTATGTTCACTTTTCAGCTCTTTTGTAACTTTAAGCTCGATTTTCTCATAACCATGTCTCTTTTTTGTTCTTAGGCACAACTATTCCCTACGTATTCAATGAAAGCCACTTGATTATTTTCCCTTGTATTCACCATAACGGCATAGGACTACTGTACCAGAATTGATGTTATGCACCTCATACTTTTTGTGTTACCATTTTCAAAGATTCCAATTAACTCACAATTTAGGTTCTACTGGTAAAATATCCACCAAAATTCTAAGATTTGTCAGATGCTACTAACTCTCGTACAGCTAAAAGAGCAGAAATTTTGAAAGAAAATGATGCATGTATTACCTAAATATCTTTTTCAGTCACTCAGAAAACGGTACCTCAAAATAGCCAAGAGTGCATGGGACGTATAGGGCCTACCCTCTGCCCTTAAGACGTATATATGAAGAATTAAGAACAACAAAGTCAGTTGAAAGTTCCACGCTTGTCCGTATTTCTTTTTAAATTTTAACCCTGCGTCACTTTGTATAACTTGCGCACTCCATTCCTATCATTCAGTATCCTTTACTTGTGACAGACCGAAGAGGCAGGCGCGCTTATCCACAAAATTATATAGTTAGCATAAACTGATTTTCTTCAATAACTTAACCGTGCTGTGTTCTTATGTACTTAATGAAATATATTTTCAGCTACCGCTTGTCGTCCTCGGCGTGATTTTCTAAAGAATAAAGCCGTCAACCAGCACAAATTGAGAGGTAGCTCTGTAAAGACTCAACATATAAGCTTGGAGTGAGGTATACAGCTGTCACGAGGTTATTCAATCAATGCGCGCTCGTGTAGGTGAGTGTAAAGCGATGACTTAAACGTCATCAAGAAAACACCAGACAGCTTTTACACACACAAACACACACACACACACAATTAAATATATTTACAACCGAAAGATATATCAGGTAAAACGAAAATTTGGCAGAGCCGAAGTACCATGGGAATCAAGTGTTATCAAAAAACTAAAATTTGGCAGAGCCGAAGTACCATGGGAATCGATGTTATGCGAGCATGCGGAGGCAAGGTGTCTGGGTTCAAATTTTCTTACTGAGCTAAACGTTACGAAATGACGTTAAAGATATGTACAAATGTTCTACGCACAGAAATATGTTCAACAGTCACATATGTTTCACATAACCAGTTGGTTACAGTTGCGTAACGATGCCAACAGAAACATGGGCTATTACCAACACCAGAAGCGGTAATATCATATGTAGCACTTGTGCTTGCGAGGATGGTGGCCCTGAATAGTGCTTTCTGGACCAACTACAGTGGATGGCGTTTAAGTATACAAGTGGCGTTAACCCGACATGACGCCCGCCTCATAGGAATTACATATGTAATGTTTATAAAATTACATAGCCAGGACTGGAACCACAACTGACGTTTGACCAACATTGCGCCTGCATAGGGTCTTTTTACAAAGCAGTTCCGAGACCTGTAGTGGCTCTGTGGTAGAATACTTGATTTCCACGCAGATTGCTTGCGTTCGATTCCCGCTGGGACCATGATATTTATTATTTGCATTCCTCGGGTCAACGCAGGCGACGTCAGTTTTTATTAACGCTCTCACATTTAAATTACTAATGTCTGTCCTCCTCTTTTCCTAGGAAGACATATATTGTCAAACACCTGTGGCGCATACCCGCATACCGCGGCCCTAGGTATACGGGTATGTGCAACACGTGTCTACAGGAAAGGATTTGACGACGTATGCAAACAGATTTTTCACGTTATTCATGTTATGACCAGCCAGACATATTAAATGCGAAGCATTTCTTTGCGTACTGTAAGCACTTTTGCGTTTCTATCTGCGTATCTATCTATCTATCTATCTATCTATCTATCTATCTATCTATCTATCTATCTATCTATCTAGCCGCCTACGTCTGGGTGCTCTCGTGATCGCCTCCTTAACTTGGGGTGGACCAAAATTTGTATGGGAGGGTTAAGAGGTATTGGCGAATATGTCTGGCTGGTCATGACATGAATAACGTGAAAATCCCGTCGCGTACGTCGCAAACACATTTCTCCAGACACGTGTGGCTCATACCCGTATACCACGGGCCGCGGAATGCGGGTATGCGCCACAGGACTTACACAATTTATATCTACCCAGGAACGGTGAGAACAGGCATTGGTAATTTAAATGCGAGAGCGTTAAGAGAAACTGACATCGGTGGCGTTGAAACTGGTAATTTAAAGGCGACAGCGTTAAGAAAAACGGAGATCGGTGGCGTTGACGCGAGGAATACAAAGAATTGAAATCAGAGTCCCAGCAGGAATCGAGCCCAAGCATTCTGCGAGCCATTCAAGCATTCTACCACAGAGCTACGTCCGGTCTCGAAACTGCTGTGGAAGAACACGCTATGCAGCCGTAATATTAGTGAAATGTATACTGTGATTGCAGTGCTGGCTGTCTCATTTTATAAGCATTACATACGTACTCCTACACGAAGGAGTCATGTCTGGTTAACGTCAGTTGTTTATTTAAGCGCCATCCACAGCAGTTCGTTTACGTAGCACTATCCAGGGCTATTATCCTTGCAAGGACAAGCTCTACATATCAGCTCACGGCTTCTGGTGTTGGCAATACCCATGTTTCCGTTGGCATCGTTACACTACTGTAAACAACTGGTTATATGAAACATATGCGACTGTTCAACATGTCTGTGCGTGCAACATTTTTACATATCTTTACCGACATTTCATAACGTTTCGCTCAATAAAAAAAATTACAACCCAGTCACCTCACCTCCGGATGCTTCGCATAACATCGATTCCCATGGTACTTGGGATCTGCCTAATTTTTCGTCAATACCTCTTACCCTCCCGTACAAATTTTGGTGTACCCCAAGTTAAGGAGACGATCACAGGAGCACCCAGACGTAGATAGATAGATAGATAGATAGATAGATAGATAGATAGATAGATAGATAGATAGATAGATAGATAGATAGATAGATAGATAGATAGATAGATAGTTAGGTAGATAGATAGATAGATAGATAGATAGATAGATAGATAGATAGATAGATAGATAGATAGATAGATAGATAGATAGATAGATAGATAGATAGATAGATAGATAGATAGATAGATAGATAGATAGATAGATACGTAGATAGAAACGCGAAGGTGCTTACAGTACGCAAAGAAATGCTTTGTATTTAAAAAGCACTCGGCATGCATAAGCCAAGCTACAGAAACAATTCATGGCTGTTTAGCGAAACGGGAAACTTGAGGAGCTCAAAAGTGTCACCGTTCATGAAGAGGGGCACGGACACCATCGGGAAGGAACTCGCGCCGGATTCGGAAGCAAATGAGGCGTTGCCGGCGCTCAACCGTCGGTCCGTCGGCGAAAGTGCAGATGGACGCGCCCGGGAAGTCGTGGTCACCGGCCGGAGGCCCTTTCGGCGTTACCCTGCCGAAGACTGCGGTTAACACGAAAGACGCCAGTTTTGCATAGCCAACGCCAATTGACGAGAAACATGTGTCCGGCCAACACCAGATGCATGGAAGAAGGTTGGCTGCGTGCCCAGGTGGGAGCCCGCAGCGACCTTTGCATGGGTACTCCACTGGCCGCCACTCCCGCGCCCTCGTCACTCCCGCGCCCTCGGCCACGTTTCCCCGCTACGCCCCCCCTGCATCTGTGGCTTTTGTTCCCGAACCAGCGTGGATGTAGTCCATTGGTTCAGCGGATCTTGCATCTGCTCACGCGCCGAATCTCCACATCGTCGTCTTGGGCTATTATTCACCAACGCATGCTCACAACGGCAATTCTTCCCGCCCCACTCCTTGTCGTTGAACGTGAGGCTTCATCACACTCACGCACTTATTGAAACGCGCACCTCACATATCACAATAGCGATATTTCATTGTGCTATAAGGTTGCGCACCCTCTCATTTCGTTATCCGCCTCTCTCCACATGTTCCTTGTTTTATACTTGTTTTATTTTGTTCATGCTCACGTATTCTGCACACGTGTGACAATAGAGAATTGGCTACAAGATAAAACACAATTATAGGTGTACTGATAGAAGGGTGAAGGGGGGACACGGAAGTTGTCCCTTCGTCACTATCGAGATTCGGGGTGGGCGAGCGCTTAATTTTTGAGAGCGGGCGATATCAGCAGGGCATTGGCAAACCAAGAACTAAAGAGTATTTTGCTTAAAAAACCAGTTTTAGGTCATTACATAATGTGTCAATACAAAGAGTGGAGGTAGACGACCAACGATGCTGTTTAGCGCAGACTACACATGTGATACGTAATTTTGAACAAAAGCACGAACTGATTTATTGTCTTCATTGAATACAGTGGCGACAGGTATACACACTAATGTACGGTCTGCGACACTGTACAGTGCGACACATTTGCGTTGGCAGGGAAGTCCACATAGTGTAACCACTATGCCCATTGCGCAATAGGCTTCGTCGAGGCTGGCTTGCCGCGGCGCTTAGCGTTTCTTCCACGATTTTCACTTACGTCTGCCGCCCGCCGGCGCCGTCTTTATTCCCGTTTCTGTTTCCTTCATAGTTCCTCGTGGACAAGTTTTTCTTCGAAAGTCCCAACTACGCGTTGCCTGACCATTAAAACCGCAGAACAAAAATGGAATTTTCTACTAAGAAGCTGCAAGAATTTATTTTATGGCGCTGCATATGAATGCATAAATGGTGTGAGCAACTGCTTGATAAATGAGCGGTGGAATATAAGCCGCTAAGCTTGAAAAAAAAACAGTTTACAATTATCTGTTTCTTGCTACCCAATGTCTTTTCTCAATTAATGATTTGATTCATTAGTATTTTCTTCCTAAAGAAAGGAAACCCGAAAGTTTACACCTAAATACTCTGTGTCTCACGAGAGTGTAATGTTTGCTATCCCGCGCTGTTTCTTATTTTTGTCATGACTCCTCACTTTTTCTCCAACGATCTCCCAGCCCACTTTATTGTATTTCTATCACCTCTTCATTCTGATCACTAAAATCCAAGGCGAAATGTAGGTTAGTACTTTCATGACGACGAACATGGCGAGGGGGGGGACTACCGCCACCTTAAGCAGTCACAGGAATCTAGACACACAATAAATTAATAATAATATTATCTCGAGTTTTACGTCCATAATCTAAGATATGCTTATGAGTGATGCCGTATAGTGGAGGGCTCCGGAAATTTCGACCATCTATCTAGTGTTTTTAACGTGTACTGATACCGCACAGTACACGGGCCTCTAGCGTTTCGCCGCCATGGAAACGCAACCACCGCGGCCGGGATCGAACCCGCGACATTCGGGTCAACAGCCGAGCACCGTAAGAACTGCTCCACGGCGGGGGGACACACAATAGATTAGCTCATGGATGACATTGCTGACGCATACGGAAAATAAATAAAACCGTATGCATACACATTCGCTTTATTGCTATTTGTTCAATGTATCGCAGGATCTTGAGGACTATATCGGACGCACGGTATAGTCCTCATTCTAAAAAAGACAGGGTGTGCTAACACGGACAAAAGAAAGGTGTTACGACGTCCCCTTACGGAAATGCCATATATGGCACTTATATAAATTACATGTGGCCATACATGGGTATACATGTCAGTGTATATGGCTACCGTTTACCATATATGGCTGTAAATAGGGCCATATATGGCGCGATTGGTAGATATATGGGGTCAAATACAGCCATACATGGCGCGGCTGGTCCATATAAGGGGTCAAATCCAGCCATATATGGCGCGGCCACACCATATATAACACCAAGTAGACCCATATATGGGGAGGTGCTCCCATATATGGGATGAACAACGTATATATAGCACCAGTCACTGACTTTTATGCGGAATTTCATATGTGGCAATCCGTACAGAAAAGTGGCCTATTATCTACATCAACAATAGTATGAAGTACAGATATTGTTTGTTGCAATGCAATCCCAAAATATCAAATATTAAGCTTTATGTGCGTGACAACTTGCAAGGTGTGCGAACTCGTGTAAAACTTTAGTACAAGTTTTTCATGTACTTTAGATTTTCAACAATAAGCTGCAATTATTACGACGTCGTTAGTGTGTAATTGTATATACGAGAGCAGAGATGTTTTACAAGGGCGCAATCCTGTCGGCACACATAACACATGCAAGCTCCCAAACCTGGCTATTATGAATAACCAATACGATATTTATAGTTGTGGTATATAAAAAAACCTCCATGCATGCGACTTCTATTGTCCGCAGTAATGCTGGGTTAAATACATAGTAGTTTAAATGCAGTTCTTTTGCAGGCACATCAGTGCACAAAATTGCTGATAATACGAGGGTCGTGACCGGCTACATGTTACGCACTTCATTTAACGAGATTTCTGTGAATGTAGTTTACTCACATCTGCGATTACTTTCGGCTGTCATTTACCATAATAGTATGCGCATTGCAATGTTTGAGGGAGTATTTTCAAAGGCAAAATTATGTCAGTACAACTTACACGCTTTTTGCTGGCATTCAAAATTGAAGTTGGGCTGATCCCTTGCAAAAATGAGTATTGCGTTTCATTTGGCGGCGTATAAAGTTCTTGATTGTGCTCATGGTCAAGTTAACGTGAATTTGATGAGTACACTCATAAAGAATTTATTTGACGTCGGGGTTTGAAAGCATCAATTGAATCTCATTTGATACACACCTAATGGGCATACGTTAAGAAAGGTGCAATTGACTCACACAAGATACACATTTAATTGACTTAGTATTGAACACTCAAAATGCTGACTATTTATAATACCACCCTTTAACGTAAGCTGCCGAATTCATAAAACTTCTATTTTGTGTAGGTGCGTCATTTCTTGGTCGGGATCTCTAATACGCGCCCCATCAGGTTTGGCTTAAATGTTACCTTGCGAATGCAATTATCATGACATGTGTTTGTGAATCAGGGCCTTAGTTTACAGCTCTCCGTGGAGCAGCCAGGCATTAAATAAACCTACACGGAATCACATCCTTTCAACACTAATAGTGTGGCGCATATGCTTGTGAATTATGGATACCTGTACATATTTACATTCATGCACAATTACACACTCGCGTGCTGCGGTTCATACGCACCCGGACATTCGCATTCGATTCAATGGGGCCAAAGAATTTTGCCATGTGAGATTATTATCGTTGATTCAATGTTCATTTCGTGCTTGTAGTACCCCTGCATTATTATTATTATTATTATTATTATTATTATTATTATTATTATTATTATTATTATTATTATAATAAATGCATGAGAAGTAAGATTAGAATGCTGCTCGACCAAGTCGCGGTAGCCAGAGTACACGAAGCAGCGACTGCAGATTCGATGGATGGTGATGGTTGTAGAAGGAAGAGGAAAAAGGTACCTAATTTCTGCAGCCCTTTCGGGAGCACGGCGCAGTGCCTGACGGATGCCTCTCTCAAAGCTCATGCAAGGATATTAACGCAGCTCTGAGGAATCTACTTCGCTGCACGTGGTGCAATTGTGGACGCACATGGAAGTGTGTTTGTGTATGTGTGCTTGTGGAGGCCGCAGCTCTCCGCGGCCAGGGGGGGAAACTTAAGCCCTGTTGTCCCGAACCCGTCTGACCACACCCTGCTGCTTGTACGCGGCGGGGACAGTAACGAAGGTAAAGGGGCTTTTGGTTTGAGGGGTGAAAAATTCGGCGAAGGCATATTGCAAATGTTCTCTGCACACAGCAGCAAAGAAGGCGCGTCGACCCATTTACAGTAGCGATAAAGAAAATAGCGCACGAAAACATTAATTCGTAAGGTATTAATACTGCGTCATTAATTGTGAACAGTTGAAACTTAGTTCGCCAATAAGTTTCGCAAAATTTACTTGCAGCGAGAAGCGCGCAAATTGCTGATCTCAAGGATGTTGTATCGCTGAGTCTAGTGTATCCATCCGCGCACATTGTTGCTTCTTCGCTCGCCGGGGTCGTGAGTGTGGCTCGTGTTCGTCCCTTGTGATCTCTCTTGCTCTTATTTCGTGTCCAGCTACTGCTGCGATTTACGCAGGATATTAAAGCAGCTCTGAGGAATCTACTTCGCTGCACGTGGTGCAATTGTGGACGCACATGAAAGTGTGTTTGTGTGTGTGTGCTTGTGGAGGCTGCTGGATTGACCATCGTTAGCTTTTCGTGCGGAAAAAATGGACACCTAAGCTTGCGTGTAAGCTTTCCCTCGCAATTTCCTTTCTGAAAAACAGTACGAATTGACGTGGTCGCCTTTCGGTGTGATTAAGTTTCTCTGGATTGGCTGGCTCCGTGAACCACAAGCCTCAGCTAAACTTCACGGTAAGTTTATCATTTTGATTACCTTCGCATGTTGTACTAAAAATTATGAAAACTCAGACAGCGTAGCGATTTGCATGCTTTGTGAGTAAATACCTTCATAATAATTGTGGTTACGCGATTAGGGCGTCGTGTTCTAGTGATTTTATTTTTACGACAACACTTTCTTTTATTCTATTTCTTGCAGACATGATTCGGCCTGCTTAATCGGAAACGAGCGCTACAACAACGAAATCTGGTTTTCGTGGTGGTGTACTTTTCGTAACAATAAAAATAGTTGTAAATATATTTGGATTTTTGTTTTTTTTGCTTTTACGTTTCAGGGAACACCAAAGATAAATTACAACTTGCTCGGTTGACAAATGGAAAAGAGTTGGCAATCTGCATATCCAAGTCTGTCATGCGATTTATGTGGTGGTGTCCTAATTTGTCTGTTTTCGGCCAATTTTTCCCTTCTTTTTAGAATTACGCGTGTTGACGATAAGGGCTCGCGGCGATAAATTATAGCGACTGCAGTTTTTCAAGGTGGTGTACGGTGCTCACGGATTGAAACAGGACAATTTATGACTGAGTAACACACATGCTTTCGTTTCCACCGTCTACAGTTCGGGTCATATCAGCGTTATTTCGACCAGAACGCGTAGATCAGAGCCAACATTATATTTAGAGACCAAATTCGTCGCACCATAACGTGGCTTATCTCGAGCAATTGCTCATACCAGTCGTTAGACACACAAAACAAATGTGATGTCATGTTTGAATCCGTCAGTGCTGTAACATAATTTTGATCTGGATTAGGGCTTGCAACTGTTTAAAATAATGTATTAGTAGAAGTATGGAAAGCGGATTACGTTTTAAAAAAGCAATTTATTAGTGTGTGGTTTGCAAGAAATATGGCTAATAGCCTCCGTTCCTACGCTCGCAGAGGCTTTTATAGCCACCATTTTTAGCACTTGCGCTATAGTTCATTCCTAGCCAATACTTGCGCATCATAAGCTTGCATACCAATCGCTTTTTGATCGAACTCCAATAAAGGTTGCATATCAAATAATCTAAATTATTAAACGCACACGCAGACCATACGGTCAAGAGCAAGTCGATAATTCCATTTGACTCACAAAAGACGCTCAAGTGACACGCAAAAAAGATTTTAAATACAAACACGGCGAACAATCTGTTTGCAAAACTTAATAGAAAATGTCGATAAGCGTTCAATTTCACCGCAACGTATCTTTTCAGGAAAACCTGACTAACAGGGACATGTGCTGACCGCAAACTTTTAATAACCAGCAAAATTACATTTCTAGCAATAATGTCTTCGGGTTAATTTGAGCAATAATGAGGATAAATTGAACAATAATGTTTTGAGGATACCCTTTCATTCGAGACGACAGCGACTGCAGACCGTTGGAGGCACCATTAACTATTAGAGTGCAATATTTCTAGCTGTAGAATGATTTGTGGAGCTGCAATTTATGCCAGCCGCACAAGCTGAATTCATGTATAGCCATATATAGATGATTGCCATATATGGCTATATATAGGCATCATCCATATATGGGTATATCAGGAATTGGGCATATCAGGCCATATATGGGTATATCAGGAATTGGGCATATCAGGCCATATATGGCACATATATGGTCAGCATTCATATATGGCCTGATATGCCCAAATCCTGATGTAGCCATATATGGGAATTTTTATATAAGTCCATATATGGGTTTTTCGTAAGGGACGCCACAAACGCCGACTAACAACTGAAGAGGCGCAGAATGGCGGAAAAGAAAGAAATCATGAAAACTTATATGCGTATGCTCATAGTATAGTTGGGTTCTTTGCCCGAGGTGCAAGGAGCTGCGATTCAGCCAGAGGCTAACCACCAGGCTGGTGACTTCCGCACTCGAAGTGCCCCGTTGGGGACGGTCTTTGCGGCGACATGGGAGCAGAGGCTTGAAGATTTGTGGAAACAGTTTTGTCTACAGCAATTGATACCAAACAGAGCAAAACTTATTTACAGGTATTTACAGAATCTGGTCGGCTACATTCGACATCGTCGCCTCGGGAGGCCCGAGCACTGCCTAGCAGTGTCACCGCTCATACCAGACTCAGCCTTTCTTCCTCCCAGATCCGTCGATGGGGGGAACGGCTCCAAATCGCGCTGTCCAAACACAGGACGCACACCACTTCCGATGGTGCCGCCCACACCCGCCCAGGTCAATGTCCTTGCCTGAGGCGTGGCCACTGCACTTCGCTTGTGGCACCAAGGTGTCCCTTCCCTGACGTGAGAAGGCCGCTGGGTGATTAGTCCCACGCTTGTACTACCGGCCGCATCAAAATGGTCCGCCGCATCGAAGTAACTTGTCGCTAAATTAGCGGGATGGGTTGTCGTCCATGCTGACGCTCGTTGTCCCCCCTAAGATATGTTCTAGGAAGTTTTGCCCTGGTCCGCGTATGCCTAGTGTCCGGTGCCATTGCACCCGCGGGGGCAAGTCTCAGCCTAAGAAGGGGGTGACTCACAACATGCCGTCCCGTTGTGGTGGCATTGCTCGTTCACACCGGCGCCAACGGCCTCCCTCTACTCGCTGGTTTCTCCAAACCTCACACTCGTGAAAGAGGCGAATCTGTCAATCCGGCACGCATGCGGGTCTACGTGAAAGCTAAAGAGGCCCTCCAACACTATTCAATACTCCCTTTTTTTTACTCGTTGGTTGTGTAGACTGAAGTACAGACACAATAATGCAGCAAGAACGGCAGTGATAAGGCACGCAGTCATAAGTTATTCGATTTAGAGAATTCAAACTACAAGAAAAGAAAAATGCCTACCCTCAACTTTTTTTCACGGGGTCACCTGACTACATTTCACTCGCCCTGACTAGCCCGGTTACGTAGGATGGCTCCCCCCAATAAAATGAGCTTGAAGTTCCTACGTGGAGAAAGCTTGCACACCATTGTTGCTTATCCTTTCCAACGTAATGTTGACCTTGTTGCCATAGTAACAAACGTGGTGCCTGACGCCTGACTTGTCAGAACGTTAGCGGGCGCTACTGTTTCGAAGCGAGGTATTTTCTGCTGTTCTTTACAACATTCCATGTCACTCTCCCCTCTCAATTGAGAAGGCAATTTGTGGAACGACAAGGGCGGTGAAGTACTGTGACCCTTCGCGAGTTGTTCGGTGAGCCGCCCGACGAACTACAGTGAAACCTCGGTGATACGAATCCCGCGGTGTCACCAAAAAATATTCATATCATCCGAAATTTGTATCACCTGAAAACACGAAAAATTAGTATGCGACTAAAGAAAGCTGGCATACGTTTTCATTTATTGTTTCTCAGGGCCACAGCAACGTCATAAACAGTCCTGAATGATTGCCAACAAAGTTTTTAGACGTCAACGATCATACTTGTAAATATACGGCGCGTGCGTGCGTGTGTAATTAATGCACCAGTCATTGTTTTAGAATATTTTAGGTGATGACTCTGCGGCCGGAGCCGCGTCCAGATTGTGTTCGCCGCCTAGGCTGTTTTTTTTGGCGGCGACAGGTGGCGCTAACAGGCGGTGGCCTCACTGGGGAAAGGCGCGGATCCGCGCTGAATAGATTGTTGCTGCGGAGCCTCGCTTGTTTACCACGCTCGATATACATATCTGCATAGATGTCAATAAATTAATGCACTGGGATTTTGCAGTAACGAAATTGATTTTCTAATTGTATATGCAGGTTCTTTCCCAACAACGTTTTTTTCATATAAATGCTCTGACAGCAGCAAACATTGGTCTGGAGAGCGGCCGCATTTTGACGCGGCGGCGTTAAAGAGCTCGTTTCGCTGAATTTCTGGCGGGGTCGGCGTCAGCGTCTTTGGTTCTGAGCAAAAAAAAGCAGCGTTGGCTATGAGCGAAAAAATCGAGGTAGTTTTAATAAGGATAGCAGTTGGAGCCTGGAGGACGTATGCGGTTTGCCGACCTTGCGGTAGTCTCCATCGAAAAGCAAAGGCACGCTAGTGATTGGGAGGGCCGATAGTGTGCGTGCGCATGTGTGTGGTGTGCGTGCGTGTTTGTCAGTGCATGTGTGCGTGTGTGCGTTCGTGTGTGTGTGTGTGTGTGTGTGTTTGTGTGAGTGTACTGGCGCGTGTGTATGTGCATGTGAGCGTGCGCGCGTGTGTGTACCTGCGTGCGTATGCGTGCATGTGCGTGTTCTGTTCACAGGTTATCCTACAACATATTTAATGTTTCTTGGTGCTAATAAGCATATATGAGGCAGCTCAAATAGTGGCATCTGAATTTAAAGCAAGAAATTGCTTTTCCGGCTTGATCACGAAGTGAGTCGGTAGCGCATAGGCCAATCGCACCTATCAGTGTGATGTTGAGAATCATTCTCTTTTTCAAAATGGAGGAGACCCTTCGCTGCTGAAGTCGAAGCGCGGCCGCTTGCGTAGCGTGCCTGTTGATTCAGCATCGCCACGCCCTCAACTCGATGATTTTCTACGCGCAATAAATTTGGCGTACTTTCAGCGGTCGGGTTAGGCACTTCAGAAGCTGTTGAACCTTTTGGGCCCCCCTCGCTTTCGTGAGGTCGGCGGTACAGCCTCGCTTTCGTGAAGTCGGCGGTACAAGGGGGTTGACCCCCCCCCCTGGCTACGCCACTGTCGCCCATCGCCACTTATCTAAGCGCTCTGGTTCAAACGGAGCCTTGAAAAGCGACACACGCTCCAGCAATTCGAGACAGAACACATTTTGCCCAATCCAAGGGCAGCCAGCGACAAGGCTGCTAACGGGTACTCGGCGTCAGGTATTTAAAATTATTCAGGTAATTAAAATTATTCCATGACATCTACCATTCACGAACTGGGATCGACCGGCACGAAATATTTGCATGACGCTGACTACGTGTCTAAGAGAGTGGACCACGATTTAAAAGTAAAAGAAATATCCTGTAAAAGTGCCATGTACAGCAAGTCCTTTTTCCCCAATACAATTAGAGCTTGGAATCGGTTACCAGCACACGTTGTTAGCATAAGTACAAATGCAGCGTTTGTCCAGGCGCTACGTGATGTTATTGTATAGACAAAACCATGTTGTGATGTACTAATATTGTTATGATCATGTTACCATGTTTTCTACATGTAACCCCTGCTTTGTATTATGTACCTCATGTATCCCCCCCCCCCCCCCCCCACTGTAATGCCTATGAAGGCGCTGTGGGTATTTGTTAAATAAAAATAAAATACGTTCAGTGAATCACAAAACACCTTTCAGTGAGACAAATGCACTCAGAGGGCTCACAGGCACATGGCAACGCGTTTCTAAATCACAGAACAGCATGCACACAAAGCTTTCAGAAAGATCTTCCTTTGCGTGCGAATGTCAGAATTTCACCACGCGCGAGCCCCTGTGACCCCATACTGTAGCGCCATCTCTACTCGTGCGGCGAAAACTACTCGTCGCTCAAGGTTATCGGCGAACGCAATCTGCCTGCGCCCTCTCCTCAAGCGCAGCGGCGAGTGTCAGCACCGAACTTATTAAGGGCGAAGCTCCTAAGGGCATAGGCTAGTGCGGCGTCGTCCTGCATCGTTGTCGTCATGGTAGCCACCCCTGTGCGATGACGATGACGCTGCCATCACGGCACAGCACATGGAATGTACCCACTATGCGTCATAACGATGAGGCTGATGACGATGACAATCGCGATGCCATAAAACACATGGGCATCGCGATATAGTCTCACATGCATATCGTTTGACCACATGCAACCAACCACCATCCGAGGAACCTGCATCGATCTCGTCTTTGCAAACTTTCCACTACGACCCATCCAGGAACCGCTCTCCCTCCATTTCACCGATCATAAAGCCGTTACAATGAAGGGGGAAAGGAAGCCAGGGCGTATGTAAACGGTAACCACGACCAACGAAGAAACGAAAACAAAACGGAAAATCACGGCTCACGAATAAAGTATAAATTTCTTGTATATATACACACAGTGTTTGTCACGTCTTTGATGATGTACTGGGCGAATTTCACGGAAGATTCACGGTTTACCGATGAACCTCCGGAGCTTCGCCCACTCATCATCATTTACTCCGTGGATATGCTGTGATTTTTTCTTACACCGTGGAACCTGTTGCGTCCCCAACAATCGCGCATGTTGATGTTGCGAGGCCTAGCTCCAAGACCATCCGCTTCTTTCTCTTTCGCACTTCGTCCACCTTTCATAGGATGTCTGATTGCGAGGACATGGCTTGCATCGACGTGGCAGGCACGTGTAAACACAGCACAAATACGCTGCCCCGAACACAGCAGCCTGCGGCGAATTCGTGCTGATGTGTTCGACCACAAATCACGATGCCAAAGCTATCTGTAATCTAAATACGAAGGCGCATTAAGGCCACCAAAATTCGCGCGCACACTCCCGAAGGCTATGGCACGCATGCCCACGCTGGGTTCCGGCGTCCGAGCGATTGCCGCGTCTTCCACGACAGCGCGAGCAGCACCTGTTCGTACCTGCACGCTAGCGTACGTTCGTACCAAACGTCTAGCGTGAAAATCGGTTCGCAACAACCGTACTTCATTACATGCAAGCTAATGGTCCTTGGCCGGGACCACAGAAAAATTCGTATCACCCCGAAATTCGTATGAGGCGTGATCGTCTCACCGAGGTTCCACTGTACAAGGGTGCATTGCACCCCTTCCACCAGTGGCGTAGCCAGGGGGGGGGGGGGGGTTGGGGGGGGGATTCAAGAAGAGAGCGACAAAAGTCTTTGGTATGGACATTCGACCCGCGCAAGCCAAGAATCCAGAGGCGAAATGCTAGCCAGCGTCTCTTCCGTGCTATGTAGTCATAGTGATCATTTTGTTGCTGCCGTGTCTGTTCGGGGTTCAATGAAAAAGCACAGAAAAGAAAAATGAAATACATTAGCAATCTTGGTTCTGATGGGCCGCCACGATCTCTTCTAACGTTTGATTTATCCAATCATAGGCTTGCAGCCATCCGTCATTTCAGCTCTCAACAGCTGATGCGCTCGGCAGCAATCTAGTGGTTATGTGCCTTGATTGAAATATCAAATCATTTGATATCGGTGCTTAGACCTATGCTAAATATCCCCAGCCATCACTCTTCGCAAAATACCAATAAAAAATAGGTGTTTCAAAAGTGTTGGAGGGCCCCTTCAAGGCAATCAATTTCATGTTTATGCAAATTAATCGACGGTTGGCTCACGCATTCGCTACCGCTATTATCGATATGCCATACTTCAATCATCACACGTGTTTCTTCATTCCTATGCCGATACAAAACTGCGTATTTATCGAATTTTGGCGTGCACTTACACTCTCGACAATGTATAGATAGACTAGAATGTGAGCCTCCGATTAGCCATCTCTTAAGTTTCAATAATCTCTGGTTAATGCAGCAGCCCGTCTGTCCAACGTAGAAGTGGCCGCAGCTGAAAGGGGTCTTATACACCGCACGTGTAAGCCAGTCTAGTCAATTCGTTGGTGTGTTGCACGAAACAAACTTGTGTTCGTTTCTTGTCGTTTACTCGCCCATTCTTCCTCCTCACAGTGGCACAAATCTTACTTATCTTATTGGCATCGCTAAAAACAACGTATCTACTCCCTACATTCTTGAACCAGTGAGATACGCAACAGATGAACAGTATACCTGCGACACGTTTCTTATTATCGCTTTCTGCAACCGTGCTCGGACTTAAGATAATGGACTTCTTTAAACGCTTAGCGGCAGTAGCCACTGCAACACGAGGATAACTTACATATTAAAGACGTGTAACCTGTGCGTCAAAGCTACCGCTCATTTTGGGCTCAGACGACTTGCCGAGGGTAGACTTTATTTATTTTATTTATTCTGTTACATACTGCCGGCCTTCTAAGGAGGCCTTAGGCAGGAGTTAGGCATAAATACACAACGCAGCAACACAACACAAGTTCGAAGTATGAATAGCGTAGCCACATTAGGAAGGAAAAAAACATGAAGAAATATTCTGTGAAGCAACGACAATGCTAAGATATGCAAAACAAAGAAGTAACAAATGTGTAGCGGTTAAGGTGCTAGGCTGCTGACCCGAACATCGCGGGTTCGATCCCAGGCGCGGCGGTCGCATTTCGGTGGAGGCGAAATGCTAGAGGCTCGTATGCTGTGCGATGTCAGCGCACGTTAAAGAACACCAGATGGTCAAAATTTCTGGATCCCTCCTCTACGGCATCCCTCATAATCACATCGTGGTTTCGGGACGTAAAACCAGATATTATTATTAAAGAAGCAACAAATTCTACGGCAGTCGGTACACACATAATAGAAAGCACTCACATTACAAGTACTCACATAGTTACAAAACACTCACAAATACTCACATAGTACTCAAATAGCACAAAAAAGTCGAAAAAAAAAAGATCACCACTTTATGCGAACGCAGGTAAGTGAAAACCGATAGCAAGCGAGTACATGACGTAACATGACGCTTCAAGCGTAGTGGCGCTTATAGAGCTTCATTTCTGATCGCCTGCAGAAAAGAATCAATGTTCGGACGTTCAAGAGGGTCATCAGATAAGGCGTTCCACTCGACCAACGCTGCCTATATTTTATCAATGCCAGCCAAATGCGCCCGTTCCAGCCGTTCACCACCCTCTCCTGTAGCCCTTTCCTAATCTTACCCAATCGCCTAGCCTTCGCGTGTGCTTTGCCTTCATGGGGGAGAGAACCCTTCATGTTCGACGGAAATCATATGAATAATTTTTTGTTCAGTTGTGCACAGATCCGTAGGGCGGCGTCTTGCATCCCTCGT
>JALIZH010012417.1:0-32197 GCA_030522465.1 Rhipicephalus appendiculatus | reverse complement strand
CCTCGAAAACGTAGAGCGGATGAACAAATCGGCGCCAGCCAGGTTCCTGGCGTATACGTCGTTGACGTTAACACTAGGCGTTGAAGAGGGTAGTGACTGTGGACGGATGAGTGGACGATGGCGGTGCGCCCTCTGCGGTCGAATGGGTTTCTCTTTCTGCGATGCCCTCCTGAACCGCCGTGTGGAATCAAATACTGTTTCGTACAATAAAAGCGGTCCAAAATTCGTTGTCGCGGCGATGGGTGCGGGGATGGTATGCGACGGCCATATTTGTTTGAATTTCTGGAGGTCATCTGTATTTCAAGTGATTACTTGCGTCAAAATTTTTTTTGATGGAGGATACACTTGTTCTTTGCACTAGTCAGCGAAAAATTATTGTTAAACGTATGCTGTATCCTTGATATTCGCGAAGGGGTGGAGTCTGTGTTTGTTAAACGTGTGATGTATCCCTGATATTCGCGAAGGGGTGGAGTCTGTGTTTTTCCTGGACTCTATGTCCGCTTTTTTGTCCGTAAACTGGGGCGATTTTTTACAGTGTAGGTGGTTTGCAAGGTTTTCAACAAGTGCCCCCCCCCCCCCCCCCCCCGCCCCCCCCCCGAAAAACATTTTGGGCTACGTGCCTGTCGTGCGTACACATAAATTAAACAACTTTGTTGAATACAGAAGATAGGATGGCTTCCCTGCATCCTAGGAGAGCCAATCAAAAGTGCAATGTTTTATTCGAATGGATGCAGTACAGCCGACTTCAGGAAGTGCAACAGCACCATCGACAGCTGTTGAGAGCGGCTTCGTAGCTGCAAGATGTTGAAGACGTTTCTCAGGAGGGGCAACGCTCTCATTTATCGATTCCCTGAAAAAGTAAATGCAGAAGCATTCATCATTTCCGGCAGGAGTTTGCGTGCACTTGTAGCTACGTCACACGGCGTCTGTTAGAAATGCCACATGCCTAAAAATTAGACGAAAACTGCTCTTTCACTGACTCTGTCATAATACAATCGAACAGTTCAAAATGTGTTGTGAAGCTCAATAAACCCGTTCTTGATTTTAACGTTTCAAGCTTTCACAGGAACACGCTTGTGGGCCCTCTTATTTATCAATAAAGCTCGCGCTTCATTTGAGAGATAAAGCTTGCGCTTCATTTGAGAGATAGAAAAACTGTATGATTCTTAGCATCACTACAAATGAGCAAAGTTGCCGACGCGGTCGCCGTCTGCCTGTGTTAGCGGTGCTAATCCTTTAGCTAGACGTGCAATTTTATCAGCCAATCTTCCCAAATGACTTGTTTACCTTGCAATAGAAGACATTGAGCGGAGTTTACGTGAATGTTCTTTCAGAAAGCCGCGAAAACCTCTGATAAACAACGCTTATTTGTGCAGCGCTGAAAAAAAAATTTGAACAGCTGTACTTGCTGCAGCTAATGTACAGCCCTCTCCTAGGTTACCATGTTTCGATGGCCCAGCCATCATGTTTGTTGTTTTATAGCGGGCGGAACAGCACTCACGTCGTCAACCACGAGTGTTTTGTTCGCGAAGATCGTGAATGTTAAATAAGCGGTCCGCGTTACATATCAACAGCACACAGCTAAAATCACGCCGAGTGATCGCAGCCTTGTTTACACTCACCTTTTAGGCGATATCCAGTCGGCGCGTAGCATTTCGATGGCGTAGCACTTCATTCCAGTAGCGGATCACGTTTACCACAGCGCGAAGAACATTCAGAGCACCGCAAGGTGCAGCAATCGCAATCACGAAACGAGAACACATCCACAACACACCGCTACACCATCGAGTGTTAGCTTGCCGCGCCGCGCCGCCGCGCTATGACGAGAACACCACGCCGCGCATGGATACAGCTTGGGCGCGTGCACATCTTTTTTTCTTTTTTTTTTTGTGGGAGCTTTTTTTACATTTGCTTATTATTATGCCATATGAACGATATTACCTTACTCCTGCCGTAGTTGCCATGGCCGTTTACACTAAAACAAACTGTTAACAGTTGATTTCTTTAACGGACTATTTCCTTACGCGCACGCTGACCATTCGTTCGAGGCCGCCATGGCGCGGGAAAGTTCTATGGGAGTAAACGTTGCTCCCTATGGTCTAACAGTTCCTCCCTCATCTTGCACACGGCACCCTCGTCTTGCAGTTAATCCTCCCGCGGACTAACTGTTCGTTGCGGGGACGAAATGCAGCACTTACTCCCATTTTCGTCCTTTGCGGCTTAGAGTGTAGGCACCGCTATTTCAACCCTGTAGAGCCGTATTGCGCGGGAGTACCAGCGCCTCCCAGTAAAATGCCACTCCAGCGCCCCAGTATCCAGCGCGATACTGGGCCCATAATCCGGCATGGCGCTGGACGCTGGTACCCAGCGGCGCTGGGTTTTGCAATAGGGTAGTGAGGAATATTCTTGGAGTTGCGGACACGGACATGCGCCTTCTTAACGGTGAGTGCACTGCTTTCGTATGTACTAATTACACAGCTTTAGCTGGGCGTCTGCAGCAGCTCCGCGGAAGTAGGCTGCGGGAGCAGGCTGCCAGCCATTTCCAACAGTAGCCTGCGTCCGCGGGGCTGTCGCAGGATGTCCAGTTAAAACAGCCACTTAACGAGTTGAGGCCGCTATGCGCGTTGTTGTGTAAGTTATTGCATGGCTCATAAAACGAGTGATGCAATCACTTATCGAGGCGATTACTTTCTGCTCGCACATTGTGTCTGAACTGCTGAAAGTGTTTGATATCGTTTTGAGATGTGCTTTAGTGTATACGTCTTAATAACATTTCCATCGATACTCGAGTGTGCAGCGTGCTTCCACCCGTAAAAACGTGACAAAAGAGTCTGTGTACAGAGACGCACTGTATATAATGACGTTCCGGCTTTACAACCGAATCGAGTGAATATACGTGACTGTGGGAGCTATGTGCGGTAATTCTAGCATATGCCATGTCTGATGTCAACGTAGACGGCGTCTGCGCGCGTTGCTATCGTTCGGGCGCTCGTACAACTGAGTTGTTAAGGGTGGATTACATTTGTAGAATATGCGTTCTGTCGTTCGGGCGCTCGAACAACTGAGTATTTAAGAATGGGTTACGTTCGTAGAACACGCTGTCAGTAACCGCTCACGGCGTGCCCCTTGACTGCCGGAGGATGCGCTTGGTTGTGGCAATATGCCGGCGCAAAGCCGGGCTTATTCTGGAAGCACTTTTTGAAGCGGACTTATCAGAAAAGGAGGGCCTTCATTCGTGCATAACCAGTTCCTATCGCGAAACGCGGTTCCCGCCTTCTATTACGTGAAAATTTGTTTTCGTCACGAAATTATTTAAAACGAAACACGATCGTGTCAGATGTGTGTACAGTAACGGTGTGTTGAACAAAGGGTGGTTTAAATTAAACTAATCAGTCTGTGTGTTTGTGTGTTGGTTATTCCCAGGGCAACAAGGTGTCGCTATGGTCTGGCGCGTCACCACTAGTGATAGGAAAATCAACAGCGGCGTTCGTAATGTCAACGAGGCACTCGGTACATTTCCTTTGGTTGGACAAGACGACGTAGGAAAAGAGGTGAGTGGCACCCACGCAAAGGAGCCTAAAACAATCCCCTTTGTTGTTTAAAAAAAAGCTCACATCATCTTGTGCTGCAAGTTTGTCACCAATGTTTTACGCGATAACGGCAAAAAAACACGGTTCCTTACCATGCCTCTTTGCATTTGTTTTGTTCTGAGCCTTCATTATGTCTGTGTAGATCACTTATTGTGTAGGTATTGCAAACTCTTACTATGATTCTGCTTTCTCATTATGATATCACGTTCTTCTTTTCAGGTACCATTTGTCATGGCTGCTCACGCTGAACAGGAGCGACAACATAGCAAGTCACAAGTCTGATTCCTCCAGCCTTCACGACTTCTTTTTGATTTTTCGATCATAAGGAATAAATACTGAAACATGATACCGATATCTGCTGTTTATTTTGCACAGGCATGACACTATGCACATCACAGTCACACATTTTGGTTGGTTATACTCATACAAGCATGGAAATGAGGAATACCTCAAGTGCTTCAACTTTGCTGGAAATGGTGTGTTTTGAGAAGTTTTATTAAAATAATGCTAAAATTGAATTATCCTTTTTTGCAGTCGCCGGCCACAACGGTAAGTATTAATGAAGTTGATTAAAATGAATACTTCACTATTTCCAGCAGCAGTCGCGCAAAAGTAGAGCATGGGTCAATTTAGTAGCTTAAGATAGCCGTAGAGTCGCTTGACGCTTCGGTGGGTGTCAACTTGACCCGCGTAGGAGCGTCACTTGAATCCCTCAGAAGTGGTAGTGTGATCCTTCGCATAAGAGTCCTCCCACTCTTCTTAAGAGGGTCCGGGGACTCTCCTGAGCGCGCCGACTCTGACCCACCACGAGAGTCACCGTGACTCTCCATAGAGAGTCGTATACGTGGCAAGTCAGAACTCTCCGAAAAGAGTCCAGGTATACTCTTTTTTTTCTTAGAGTGCAGTAGATTATGGAATACCCTCCCCAACAAAATAAGTTCATTGTCCAACGATGACACATTCCATCACCGAAACTAATTGCACATTTTCGCTGAGGTCGTCCATAAACAAGGCTAGATTTGTAAATATTGTGCCAGTAGTCTGTATGTAATATGTAGTTATTCTGTATGTATCATGCATTATGTGCGTATTGCGTATGAAGTATTGAGATTTTATGTGTGATGTATAGTCGTTTCTTTCTGGTTTTTGCATATCTTTTTTATTTTGTGTTGAATGATGTGATTTTATCCGTTGCACAATGTCCTACGGGCCCGTCAGGCATTTCAAACAAACGAACGAACGAACGAACGAGCAAACAAACAAACAAACAAATAAACAAACAAACAAAACAAACACACAAACAAATAAATAAATAAATAAATGATACTACCTCCACATGTCGGAACATCCGAATAAAAGGCGGGTGACGGGTGGGGGGCAAAAGTGCACCCTCTTTCCACCAACACAATTTCTCCACTGGTAGGAACGCGTTCTTTTGCAACTCCATTCACTAGGTGTGTTTTGTTCTAGACATGCAGGTTCACCGATGGAGTGTATGAATATACTTGCGGAGTTTCGTCACACCTACGGCGACTTTGTTTTCTGTGCGTTCCTCATGCAATGAAGCACTTAGGAATCGAAACGCGCCACCGGTGACGCCGACTGGGCTGAACTCTTCACGGAAACCTGCGCCCCCTTTCCCCGCAAGTGCAAATCCTACGTCTCTGATCACGATGACATCTGGATGAGTAGAGGAAAAGATTCGCACAGCTTCTCTGCAGACCCAGCCTATTGATGGGGGAGCCCATAGGGACGTTTATTAGTGGAGAAGTTAGATGAACTTGAGTTTGTCGTTCACCGGGTCCCGTGTTCGATGAGCAGCACGCGATTCACTCTGTTCATTTTCCCCGCGTACAGTCTTGCAATTTATATAAATCCCTATATCATTCCGTTTTCCCGCACAACTGTACGTGAGTGAACAGTACATAGACGTACTTGAAATGTTCGACCAGACATAGTAGTCGGGTGCTTCACCACTTTTCTGTGGGCCCCTAAAACCGCTAAGCATCATAATACAGCCAAAGCCCATTTAATATCGTACGCCATTTCTAGGTCAAAGAAAACCGTAACATAGTTGTTTGTGTAGGAAGATGTCACGTATTTTTTTTAAGTGGATAATAATACAAGTTTTTGAAGAACCCTTCTTATATCCGCATTGATAAGTGTCTAATAAACATTGTGCTTCGAGAATAAATGTTAGACTTATATTCCATATTGTTTGATGAGAACTTCCTAGGCGCCTTGCCTGGGCACTGGGTCCGTAGCTGATGGAAGATGTAGATGGCGTTCCGGCTTTCAAAAAGAGTACTACAGTGAAACCTCGGTGATAAGATCACAGCTCATACGACTTTCGGGGTGATACGAATTTTTCTTTGGTCCCGGCCAAGGCCCATTGGCCTGCAATGTAATGGAATACGGTTGTTGCGAACCGATTTTGACCCCGCGACGTTTGATACGAACGTACGCTGCCTCCCAGGTACGAAGAGGTGCTGTCTGCGCTGTCGCGGAAGGCGCGCCAGGCACGTGCGAGCGCGGGAACGCAAGCACGGGCATGCGCGCCGCACCGCCAAATCGGTCAGAATCACGGTGTAAGAAAAATACTTTTTTTACGGTCATAATAAACCTTCTGAGACGCGTCGACGTGGGCTGTTGTCGTTGTACTGTGTCCTGCGTATTGCGCGGAAGCATATCACGAGCGATAGTGCCCAACAAAAAGTACTAATAATGTTTTATTGTCATGCTGACAATAAAACAAGCGAGGAAAGCTTCCGGTACTTGGAAATACGATCAACAAAGCGCAGGGGACTCGCCGCGAAAGCTGTATAGAGTTTCCAATTCAATGGGCCTTTTCGCAGGTACGTGACCATTTCCCCGTGTCAATAATGAGTCAAGGATACTTACTGTTTGCTGGGTATTATCCATGCTGCTCTGGGTTTTGCCTCTTCTGTGAGTGCAGACTGAAGCAGGGTTATCACGTGCGATATTCGTGCAACGACGCGCTAGTACGACCGCACGCTGGAAACGAGGTGAGCCAACGCTTCCGCGAGCAGACGACACTCCGCCGGCGCTCCGGCTTTCCATAACGCTTTGCGGCCGACGTAGGTGGCGCGCGGGAATTTCTGCAAAGGTCCATTGGAATTTCGAGAACTGCACCACAACTGATGGTCGGTTACCAAAAGTCGAATGCCTAGAACGACCACCGAGACATCTCACAAAGAAATGCGCTTTGAAACGCGAATTCATCCCATTTGAGTCATTAAAGATGTTCGTGTATAGTTCGAAATTGATAGGAATTTGAATCATGACAATTTGTAGACTCTGAGGCTGTTCTTGACGCACACTGCCAAGAAACGGTGATAGCTCCACATATAGGAACATCCGAATAAAATTGCGCTTGTCCAGTCGTCTCTCATGTGTTTGTCTTTTGAGCACTCTAGTGAAGATGTTGTCAGGTGTTCAACTTGCCCAGCAACAACTTCTCTTTAAGAATAGAAGGCGTCAGCTTCGTGTAAAAGAAACCACGCGGGTCACTAAATCCCGCTACACCTCTCCGCTAAGCCTCTCTTCCAGGCGCAAGAAAATGGTAAGACGGTTGTTTGGGCAGAAAAGGTGTCGCGTATATATATTTCCTAACAAGCAACGTGATAAGTTGTTGACGAAACCTTCTTATACCGGCATTCACGAATACCTAATAAACTTTTCCCTTCTGAGAATAAATGTTAGGCTTACACTCCCTGTCTTTTCATAACCTCTGCCAGGTAGCTTGCAAGAGGGATGGGGCCCGTAGCTGCTGGGAGATGTAGGTGGGTTTCCGGCTTTCAAGAAAGATACTAATATGTTTATTTCTATGCTGTCGTTATTATACCTCCATTCCGTATTCTGCATGAAAATCCAAACAGAGTTTTAACAGCGCAGCTGTTAATTCTCGGGGTCGGGCTTCAAGGCTTCAAATAAATAAATAAATAAATAAATAAATAAATAAATAAATAAATGGTATTACCTCCAACAAACAAACAAACAAGGAAGCAAGCAAGCAAATAAATAAATAAATAAATAAATAAATGGTACTACATGCACATGTCCGAACATCCAGATAAAAGGCGGGTGAAAAGTTGTGGGGGGGGGGGGGGGGGGCAAAAGTGCACCCTTTTTCTACCAACACAATTTCTCCACTGGTAGGAACGCGTTCTTTAGCAACCCCATTCACTAGGTGTGCTTTGTTCTAGACAACAGGTACACCGATGGAGTGAATGAAAATATACTTGGCGAGTTTCGTCCCACCAACGGCGACTTTGTTTTCTGTGCGTTCCTCATGCAATGAAGCACTTAGGCATCGAAACCCGCCCCCCGGTGACGCCGGACTGGGCTGAACTCTTCATGCAAACCTCCGCCCCCTTTCCCCGCAAGTGCAAATCCTACGTCTCTGATCACGATGACATCTAGATGAGTAGAGGAACACATTCGCACAGCTTCTCAGCAGACCCAGCCATATTGATGGGGGAGCCCATAGGGACGTCTATTAGTGGAGAAACAAGATGAACTATGAGTTTGTCGTTCACAGGGTCCCGTGTTCGATGAGCAGCACGCGATTCACTGCGTTCATTTTCCCCGCGTACAGTCTTGCAATTTATATAAATCCCTATATCATACCATCTTCCCGCACAAATGTGCGTGAGTGAACAGTACATAGACGTACTTGAAATGTTCGACCAGACATAGTAGTCGGGTACTTCACCACTTTTCTGTGGGCCCCTAAAACCGCTAAGCATCATAATACAGCAAAGCCCATTTAATATCGTACGCCATTTCTAGGTCAAAGAAAACCGTAACATAGTTGTTTGTGTAGGAAGATGTCACGTATTTTTTTTAAGCGGATAATAATACAAGTTTTTGAAGGACTCTGCTTATATCCGCATTGATAAGTGTCTAATAAACATTTTTCTTCGAGAATAAATGTTGGACTTATATTCTATATTGTTTGATGAGAACTTCCTAGGCGCCTTGCCTGGGCACTGGGTCCGTAGCTGATGGAAGAAATAGATGGCGTTGCGGCTTTCAAGAAGAGTACTACAGTGAAACCTCGGTGATAAGATCACAGCTCATACGAATTTCGGGGTGATACGAATTTTTCTTTGGTCCCGGCCAAGGCCCATTGGCCTGCAATGCAATGGAATACGGTTGTTGCGAACCGGATTTTGACCCCGCGACGTTTGATACGAACGTACGCTGCCTCCCAGGTACGAAGAGGTGCTGTCTGCGCTGTCGCGGAAGGCGCGCCAGGCACGTGCGAGCGCGGGAACGCAAGCACGGGCATGCGCGCCGCACCGCCAAATCGTCAGAATCACGGTGTGAATGAATGAAACAACCTTATTGCGAGATCCGGCTAGTTACTGGTCCGGGCCAGGCCGCTCAGATGGAGGATGGAAGACCTTGTCTCCCACTAGCCTCCCTGGCCTGCTGGATAGCCCAGGTTTGATCTTGTAGATCGGAGCTGAGCAGCGTTGTACGCCATCGCTCCCGGAGAGGTTCTGGGGAGTCTTTTTGCTGATTGGGACACCCCCCATAGCATGTGGCTTAGGGAGGCCGCTTCTATTTTACAGGCTTTACATATCGAGTCTGGGTAAACCTCTGGAAACGGTGTAAGAAAAATACTTTTCTTACGGTCATAATAAACCTTCTGAGAGGCGTCGACGTGGGCTGCTGTCGTTGTATTGTGTTTACACGTGCCTACCTCGTGCATCACACATCCTATCAAAGGCGGACGAGGAGCGAAACTTAGAAGGCGAGGACGGTCTTGGCGAAGGAGTCAGGCCTCACAACGTCAACATGCATGACTGTTGAGGTCGCACTTGTTCGTGCATGGCCGTAAATCTCCCAAAGAACATCTGCAACACATCCGCGATAACAAAATCATAACATAGGACCGTGGTTCTGAAATTTTGTGGCCCTGACCTATCGTGTCAAAGCGCTGATTCTGTTACTTTCGCCGCAGTATTCGGGTGTCATGCGAAAAATTTGGAAGGGGCTACTGCTGTCGTGGGTCAAAACGCACCTGGTTCATTAATTAAACACACGCGTACAGGCCGTATATTTACGAGTGCTAGTATGATTGCCGACATCTAAAAACTTAACTGACAATCATTTAGAGTTCTTCCTGACGTTGCTGCGGCCGTGAAAAACAATAAATGAAAATGTACGCCAGCTTTATTTTGACGCATGCTAATTTTTTAACGCGAGAGCGTTAAAGAGCTCCTTTCGCAGAAATTCCGGCGTCGGCGTCGGTGTCGGCGGCGGCGTCATTGGTTGCGAACGGAAGATCATCATCTTGTCCGGGACAGAAAAATCGAGAAAGATGCAAATAAAATAAGTAATAAAAATTTGCAGGTCGGAGTGAGGATCGAACCCAGGCCGTCTGCGTGTCAAGCAGATGTTCTACCACACAGCCACGCGTCTGCTTGGAATTAAATTGAAAATAACTTATTAACTGTCATGCTTTACAAACACACGCGTCCTGTATACAGGCGTCACAATACAACATGTAATATCGCAGTAATATTGCGTGGTACAAGCGTACATTGCCATCGGGCGTCAGAACATGTGAGTATCATAATGACATCGTGGTTCAAAGCCGGCCACTCATTACAAAAGGCGCGATTTCTTTTACACGGATTGGGACAAATTTCTTAAACTGCGGGACGAGAGACCCCCTTCCCAGTGGCGTAGCCAGGGGGTGGCACACCGGGCACGTGCCCCCCCCCCCCCCCCCCCCGAAATTTTTTTTCGCCACGGCATACAAAGCGAAAAATGACCATTTCATGGAGGTGCCCCTCCCGAAATCAAGGCGGTGCCCCCCGCCGAAAAAAAATTCTGGCTACGCCCCTGCCCCTTCCGACTCCAGGCCCACCCTAGAACAATGGATGAGCCAGGTTCGGGAGGACGTCAAGCGCGCTACTTCATAGATATGCGCTGATCTCCCCGTCGAAACAATGGATAGTCGATTAGCTCATCTATTGGAGGCCAAACAGTCTCTTCTTAACAGGTGGAAGAGACAGCGTTTCAATCGTAGGCTTCGCAAAGAGGTATCTGAGATTAAGAAAAACATCGAGGAGCATTGCAGGATCCTCTCGAAACAACAATGGGATGAGGGCTGCAATTCCGTAGACGGTCAGATGCGTAACGGCTGAAATTGGAACTTACTTAAGCACTTACTCAGTGCAACGAACATCAAATCCAATCAGAGGCATGTTATAGCTAGAACCATACACAAAGCCGTACGAGAAAGTTCGAGAAGTTGCTACGTAATTTGGCTAGCAAATACCTCCCAATCAAAACAGGTCAGTCTCCTGTGCATCCTGATTATCAAGGTCAAGATAACCTCTTCCTTGATGCGGAGTTCGGAGTAGAGGAAATCCGTCGGGCCCTGCACGGACTCAATGGCCGATCTGCATCGGGCGCGGATGGTATTTCAAACAAAACGTTGCGTAACTTGGATGATAAGTCAGTAGAGTACCTCACGGATGAAATTAATAATATTTGGAAGAGCGGAACCGTCCCTTTACCCGGCAGTAACAGTCCTAATCCCAAAGCCGGGAAAAACGCCCAACATTGACAATCTGAGACCCATCTCGCTTACATCCTGCATGGGCAAAATTGCAGAGCATGTGGTTCTGAACTGAGTAAGACTTGTTGTTGGGCGAGTTGGTTAACATCAATCGGGTACATAATTGGCCGTCTCAAAAACCCTTCTTCAGAAGGTGAAGGGCATTAAAAGGATAACGTCCAGCCCCGTCCAAAAAGGAGGCAAGCCAGCGGTGGTCCCGTACGTCCACCAACTTTCCCACAAGCTAAAGAAGGTTGCCAATAGACACGGTGTGCACGTAGTCTTCTCGGCACCACGTAAGTTGGCTGGACTGTGTCCACGGGTCAGCCGCGTTGACAAAAAGCTCGGATGCCAGAAGAAGCACACCAGACCTTATGTGAAATGCGCGACTGGTGTTGTTTATGAAATACCGCTGTCGTGTGGGAAGACGTACGTGGGCCAAACTGGACGCTGTCTCAACGACCGAGCTCGGGAACATGAATTATCTTTAAAGAATAAAGGAAATGCGCACTTACCAGCGCATTGTTTAGCCTGCAGGTGTGAGCCTCTGCTTCGTGAGATCAGGATAACAGGCAGAAGCCGCGACACATTAGCGCGAGAGCTATTGGAGGCGTTTCACATTTAGAAGAGAGGCACGGGTTGCATCAGTGATACGTCTGTTTCCCTTTCCCAAAATGAGCTGCAGCTTCTTGATACGCGAGTGTGACCAGTGTTTTACCGATTTTGATGCACGCATGCGCAGAGAGTTGTAATCTGGTGGATTGTTCTTTCGCATAAACAGTTGAAGTTTAGCGCCCGACCTTTCTGCTCCCTCCTACTTTTCTCGAATGTGTGTTTTTCCAAGTTTGTGGTATTATGTACCCGATTGGTTCTGAACCGACTCACACGGTTTTTGGAGGATAATGACATTTACCCCTATACTATGATCGGATTTAGAGCAGGTCTGTCTACACAGGATGCCATGAAATTGATTGAAGATCAAATTATTGATAGCAACTCCAGTGACCAACGAGCCATTATGGGCCTCGATCATGAAAAAGCTTTTGATAACATACTTCACTCGCATATTTTAGCCTCAATATCTGCCCTTAACCTAGGCGAATGCTTTTATAACTACATCAAGTTTTTCCTAGCTGACAGGAAAGCTACTCTTACAGTTGCTGAACTTGAATCACAACCACTAGATCTGGGGGGGAAAAGGTACACCACAGGGTGCCGTTATCTCACCCTCATTGTTCAACATTGCCATGATTGGTCTTTGCTGAAAGCTTCTCAGAATTGAGGGCATCAGACATACCATGTATGCTGATGATATCACTATGTGGTGCACCGGAGGTAGCGATGGTCAGGTAGAGAGTGCTCTTCAAGAAGCCATAGTTGTCATTGAAGCCTATCTCGAACCCTCAGGCCTTAGATGCTCTCCGTCGAAATCGGAGCTCCTTTTATATCGACCCAAAAAATGCGGTCCGCGACCTAGGAGCTGGGTACCCCTGGAGAATAGCAACATCAAGCTCTCCACTAGAAGTGGAGGCTACATACCCAGAGTCGATTCAATCACTGTTTTAGGCATGACCATTGAGTCGGGTGGCTCAAACTGCAAGACAATAGCCAAGCTCGTTGCCAAAACAGATGCCGCTGTTCATCTTGTTCGGAGGGTTTCAAATCGTAATTGTGGACTCAAGGAGGACAATCTCCTTCGTTTAATGCATGCCTTTGTTCTCTGCCACTTCACGTACGTAGCATTTATGCACCGCTGGAAGCGGGCAGAGAGAGACAAACTGAATGCACTGCTTAGGAAAGTCATCAAGCGAGGTCTTGGAATACCGATTTTTGCTCACACAGAGTGTTTACTTCAGCTCGGCGTTCACAACACCCTAGAGGAGATCGCGGAAGCTCAGGAACGCGCACAACTAGCTCGCCTCACCACTACCAAAGCAGGTAGATGCATCCTACGGGATCTCGGTCATTGCCCCGATGTAATCGCGGGCGACTTTTCGAACATTCCCCATTCTGTTCGCGAAAGCATTACGGTGGCGCCTATCCCTAGAAATATGCATCCCGATTATAACCGCGGCAGAAGGAAAGCGAGAGCTGCTGCCATCCTTAAGCAAATAGAAAGTGATCAACGACAGGTCAGCTTTGTGTGGCAGTATGTGTTATGTGTTTATCAGTGTATATATCATAATCACCACCCAGCCCCTGGAGTAGCATGTCAGGCGAAAAGGCAAACATCTCCAGCTATTCATTAAAATATTTCTCTCTCTCTTCACAATTCTGACCGTTAATTCTAAACAACAAATTACCAATGCTGCCTCGGTCCGGGCCAGGAACTCAGAAATTGCCGAACAGATGGCAATCGCACTACCCTTGCTTGATAACACGCGAGACGCTATTTATAGCGACTCCAGATCAGCAGTAAGAGCATTCGAGAAAGGCGTTATTTCTAAGCAGGCCAGCCGGCTCCTCGAGAGTAACGAAATCATACACCACTTCATTTGTTGGTTTCCCGCCCATCAGGGTCAGCTAGAGGGTGTTCCCCCCCAACCTCAATGAGTCGGCTAATAGGGGCTGCACGTGACCTAACCTACCGCGCTACCCCTGGATAGATTAGACGCGACTCCATCGAGAACAGGGACACTCCTTCTACCTACAACGAAATAACAAAATACTTTTGTCTCACACGTAGAATTTACTCTATTCCACATCCGCGGCTCAACAGAGTACACGCACTCACACTTAGGCTTTTACAAACGAATACCTATCCTAACCCGTGTCTTTTACACACGATCGATCCCGATACGTATAACGACAGTTCTTGTCCCTCATGCGGAGAAATGTGCACGTTAGAACACATGCTCTGGCGGTGTGCCCTGTCACACGCTAAGGTCGATAAGAACTCGGCCAGGTGGGATGCGGCCCTCCGTAGTCCCCTTCTGGCCGACCAACTCCGGGCTGTCCAGCAGGCCCACGATGCGGCCGAGAGGCTTGGCCTTCCGGTCCCAACGTGGGAGCGGCCCGCTGCGCGTTGAGAAACGCTCTGCAGGACCTTAATAAAGTTTGTCATACCATACTGCGCGTATTCCCTTAAGACCACGTAGTGGGTGCATAGCAAGTTCGACAACATTTTCCGCTCATAATTGCTCGTGGTTTAAAGCATGCTACATATTACATAGTATGCACTAAGTGATTCAAGTACGCACTAGGCACAGGATATCGCTTTCGCGTTCAATTCTTAAAGGCGAACCTTAAGGGTCCCCCAGTTTTTTTCCATGCTTTATGGCGATACGAATTTCGGATTTGGTAACAACTTTATTGTTAGTCCGGCAGAGCTTTCGATGATATGAATATTTTTGGTGGTCCCGCGAGATTCGTATGACCGAGGTTTCACTGTATTATTATGATTTTCCATGCCTTTGTCATCATACATGCATTCCGTATCCTATATGAAATTTCTAACAGAGATCTTAGGGATGCACGTAACAGGCGGGAAATTTTTGAATAGTGAATGCGGTCGTGCTCTACTTCCGTTTTTGACGACCAGGAAATAGCCAGTTCACTTATGCTGCGAATTTCAGGGGAACATCGTAAGTTTCATGTGATACACCGCTAATTGTTAATCGCTGATTCTCTTCGGCCCACTTTTGCTTTAAGATAAAATCCGGGTAGTTTCATGAGCTAGAAATGTTCTGACACACCTGTCTCAATACCGCGGATTTATGTGTTAGCATTCTTTCTGTGCCTGCGCTTTAAAGCATTAGGATTGTGTAAGTTGAGTAATTTCTTGCAAATTTTGTCACCCTATCCCACATTCTTTTTCGAGTGATCTAACTATTTATAGAAGAGATATAGCTTTGCCACGACATTGCTCTTGGTTTCTGTTGTTTGAAAAAAATGAAATTGTCATTAGTTCGGTACGTACGAAAATCGTAGCAGGCATGATTTTGAAGTTCGTTTTGGATTTCGTTTCTTGCGCGGTAGCCAAGATGTCGTATGGCGATTTCATCCAGTCACATAAAAAGGGCATTAAACTTGTCGTTAGCGTCATCGATACTTTGTTGGCTTGTTAATATCTCCTCGACCTTAATATTTACTATAAAAAAGGTCAGTGATTGAGCTCTAATTGCCAATAACGTGCTTTAGAATAACACACTTGATAACAGAATGAAGGAACATCATTCTAGGACTTGTTTCTTTGACACAGCGTTAATGAAAACCAGTAGGCAATGAAGCCAATGAAAGTAGATGGATCGTTATTTTGCTGTTTTAAATGTATTCTAGTCATTGCGGTATAGATGTGCAGAAACTGCACGCGAAGACAACTTGCCGCCGGCAGGGACCGAACCTGCAACCTTTGAATTTCACGCCCGATGCTGCTACCAATTGACCTACGGTGGCGGTCGTCCCCTCGTAAGCTTTTTGGGTATTTATGTGCAGGGAAACGTTCGGAGTGTTAGTCAGCGCCTCTCGCAGCCATGGCGGCGAGTGTAGAACACTACTTCTTTGCCAGCAGGTGTTACGTAGCACGAGATCTTTTAACGAGCGGACAGCTCACCAATAAGCCCTCGCATACTACCCGAAGACATCAAGTCTGCCGGAAAGTGAACCTCGTTATGAATGAATGAAGGAAGAGCATGTGCAAGGCTCATGTTTTTTTTTTCTTTTTTTTTTTGACACAACGTTAGTGACAACCACACTTGATGCCTTCAAACAGTACGCGAAGGCTCATTGGTCAACTGTCCGCTCGTTAAAGGTTCACGTGCTACGTGACGCCTTCTGGAGAAAAGAAAGAGTGTGCCATACTCGCCGTCATGGCATATGGCGGCGCCGACTAACACTCTCAGGGTTTGCATGCAGATGAACACCCAACAAAGTGGACAAGGGGACGATCGTCACCAGAGCTAAATTAGTAAGAGCATCGGGCGTGTAACCCGAAGGTTGCAGGTTCGGTCCCTGCTGGCGGGAAGTTGTCTTCTCGTCTTCCTTAACTTTTTCACATCTATATCGCAATTACTACAATACACTTAAAATAGTACAATTAACGTCGCCTATAGTTTCCTCGGCTTCATTGTCTGCTGGTTTTCGCACTTGATAATGGGGATGATAGTTTGATGACTGGAGGTATATGATCACTGCTGTATGCGTTCAGTTGCGACTTCCGACAATGATAAAGCTTTAGATCTAGTGGGATATTTTCTTACCTGTTTTTGGGGAGAAGTCGAAAAATGCTGTGCGGCTTTCTGGTATGCCCCGTTTCCGAAGGTCTATCCCTCAAGCATTATGGCGTCAAGTACCGGTTAATGCTCACGGAAACAACTGCTGAAGACCCGGTGAAGGTCTTGGACCGGCCGGGCAAGGCGCTTTCCTTGACGAGTGCCACCAGCCTCGGCATAAGCGTGACGAACCACAGCCGCGAGTGCATCCATGCCCCTGTGAAGGCGTCCACCCTGCTACTTGGTATCGGCAAAGGCGATGAAGGCAAGGTGTACCTCGTGGACTTTGGTTTGGCCTGTCGGTACATGCAAAACGGCAAACACAAGCAGTACAAGGAAGATTTCGGGAAGGCGCTACCGGTAGTGGAAGGTGGAACCCACCCCTGTGTCATGCCTACCCCCCGGCAGCATCTTACGATGCCTGTGCATTTCCGTATGACTTCGCCGGCTGCAAAGCTCCAAGGTGTTGTGCACGTTTTTTCGTCTTCGATGCAACTGTGAAAACAAAAATTGTATTTGATTGATGCTGCAGTGGATTTGAATTTCCTGGGCCATCTTTTCTTTCTGGTGTGACTTGACGAGAAATGCCTTGGGGACCACTTTGCCTGCTTAGGTTACGCTGTTGGCCTTTTCCGTTGACTCATAGCATTTCGCAATTAAACCCTTGACGACGAACTTGCGAATGTATTCTTTCTTGGTTTTCTTGTCGATCTGGCAGGTCTTTCAGTACAGTTGTGCTCAATTGGGTTATGATTGCGGAGGCCTTTGCAACGCTGCGATAGAATTTGTTCGAGTTATTCCGCAACCCGACTCAGCACCACCCAGAACCACGAGTACGTGCTGCCTGTGCACGTTGTCGCGAGCCTCAACCACGCGCACCTCAACCGCGGTGGCGCCTAAAGAGAATAAGCAAAGGCGCGCTCGGCTTAACAGTGAGCATTCAGCGCCCGGGGCCTGGCCATTAAATGTGCTTTGTTTTCTGGCTCCACCTGGCTCCCTGCTCACCCCCCCCCCCTCCCACAGTACTTACATGGAACAATGCTATCACCGATAACGTTGAAAGAGCATTCATTTACGCGGCGATGATTATATAAACATTCATCTCGAATGCGCATCTACGATACAACAGACAGGTTTAACTCATCCTCCCGTCCACTTATTATGGTTCATAGAATGACCTTCCCGATGACCTGTTCGGCGAACGCAAAAGAGGAAAAAATTTGCGTCAACCATCTGGAACTCGCATTTGTTCAATTAACGAATTTTTTCCATTTTTGTAATATGGAGGTTATTCTGCATTTTGAAGCTTCCGTACTGTTGTTTCTTCACTGTATAGTTATTGTTAAAACCGCTGGCTCTGAACACCGGGTTAAACTGTGTTTCTGAAGCTCCAATTAACAAATGCCCCGTTTAGGCCTGGGATGTATATCGAATAAATAGAGACAAATCTTTCTACCGATGATGACCACGGTTTCAGAGTGCCTTGAACACGTGATGATTCCCGGAGACCATGAAGCGTTCTTCAGAGAAGAGGATATATATATCCACGCGACGGTCGATGATGGTGAATCTGTAGATGTAGTGGGATGTATACTTAGTGGTGTGTGGCGTATAGATGGAGAAAGGTGATGAGGCACTTCTGCGATTCCTAATCCGTCGTTATCTTCGTGATAAATCTCATCTGATATACTGACAGCTTGCTCGTTAAGCGTTTTCATTTATGGAATGTTTTACTTTTAGGCTAAATTTCCGGTGTTTTTCTAGCTTCATAGGTATTTACCTTAAAAGTCCTGCCGCTCGGTTCTAGGCGCATCTCCGTTTGTGGGTGTGCGCTGTATGGATCAGAATATCATCATAAACAGCATCGTCATCATCGTCATCGTCACCGCACGTGGCCCGGCTTTCTGGCATGCCCTGTTTCCGAGGTACCGGGTTCCATGAAAAGAAACAAGGTCGAGCAGCGGTTCATGGTCATGAATATGGTTTGAGAAGGCATGCAGAAGATCCTCGACGGGCAGGGCAAGACGCTTTCCCTGAAAACCGGCTTCAGCTTCGCCACACGCGTAAGCGATGTCTTGGAGAATGTCCAGAACAACAAGTGCATTCAGGCCGACATGGAGTCGCCCAACCTGTTACCTGCTTTTGGCAAAGACAATGAAAACGAGAAGACCTGTCCGTGTATGCAAACCGGGCAGACACCAGAAACACAAGGAAGATCTCAGAAAGGCAGACGAAGGCGCCAGCGAGTTGAGGCGCCGGCATTGGCGCGCACTCGCATCTAGGGATGGCATGTTGCCTTGGAAGGACAATATCATGGACCCGACAAAGTCAGCCAGAAGGACAACACGATGATAGAGGACACCCCCTCTGCATGGGAGCAAAGGCTTTCCAGATGGGGACATTCCATTCGTGTCACCGAGTTCCTGGCGTACATGGCTTCCGTGAATATTGGGAACACGCCAGACTACAAGCGGCTAAAAAGGATCTTGGTGAAGGGCGTCCAGGAGGCGGGTTTCAAGCCCGACAGCAGAATACTCTTCACGCCACCACGGATGCGGTGGCTCAACTCGCCAAGGAAGCTCGTGCTGCTAAAAATCATCCTCGCCCAGAGCAACATTAACGAGAGTGGAGACGCGGACGTCTTCGGAAGTCCTCCGGCAGCCAAGGTCGCCAACGGCCGCTTGGCGCCTGTCTGGGGAAAATACCGCCGATTGCCCATGGCAACGGAGCCCACCTCGGAGCTCGATGCCTTGTCCAGATGTAGTCCGCGTAACAGCCCATGAAGAAGAGGGCGGTCTCATTCCTCCCTGGTAAGAGAAGCTTTAATGGCAATTGGAAAAGTGGCTTCTGCGAGGACAGCAACAGCATGGGACTGGACAACACCACTCGTTTATGCTGGAGGTGCTTCAGCGCAAGCAGGCTCTGCTGACGAAGCAACAGGAAGGCTTGCTGCAACAAGGCGGTAACAGTGAGATGCATTCAAGAGCTTCGCCGCCTGCGAATCCATCACTGCCGTGGTTAAACGGTGAGCTCTCCTATCCATACCTGTCCTGCTGACTGACAAGCAACGCACTCCGACTTGCGAAAAAGTACCGGACATCCCGAAAGCGTCCCCACGTTTTACCAGCGTTCAGATCGAGCCGTTCGACGCAGTTTAAAGGAGGCTTGAGGTAACGGTCAATAAATAGACGTTTCCAACGGTACCGATGCGTTGCAAAAGGTTTGGCACTTGAATGATAAGTCTCGTCGAATGCTTTGTTTTTAGGTATGCCCGTTACTTTTGCTTAATTTTTCAAATAATGACGTGTGAGAGAAAGCGTTTTTGTACATATTTATGAGAGAAGGAAATTACTGCCAGAATATTAGGAATCTCAACATACGAGAAACTATTTTGTAAAAATTCCTGCAGCTTGCACTGAGTCGCGCAAGGCTGGAGTAGAGCCGAGCTGGTCGGCACTCGGCCTGTCCTGGCTTGACTAGGCTCACGCCGATGCACGAAGTGTTCACGCCACCACAGTGTAAATCACGAGGAATGGGTAGGTATTAGTCGGGTTCGATTGAGAATCGCTTGGCAATCACAGCACCAAGTAGCTTAATTAGCTTTCTCTCTATTTTTCGCTTCCTCTTTCTTTGTACCTTTTTCTCTATTTCTTTCTATATCTTTCCTTGCTTCTCTCTCTCCTTTTTTTTTGTCTTGATCTCGTTTTTTTTTATGTTTTTCGTGTCTGTTTCCTTCTATCTCTTTCTCTGTCTTTCGATTTTTTTCTCTTTCTTCCCTTTCTTTCTTTCTTTGTCTCTCTGTCTCTTTCTTTCTTTCTTTCTCCTTCTTTCTATCTCTTTATCTCTCTCTTTGTGGAGGCGTTCTCTCGACTATCCTAGATATTGCATCCCACGCCGGACAGATCGGTGCAGCGGGAGAGCAGTCGCCTGGCGCACGTGTTTGGGGAGCGAAGCAGGAGATGAAGATGACGAAGAGAGCGTGTCGGCATGATGATGATTCTTTCTTGTCTACATCGCGAACCTGACAAACGGCGGGCACGACAGCTGTGCTATAATAATAAGGTGTGAACTTTTCTAGTTACACTAAGTTACATTGGAATTTCGAGAACTGCACCACAACTTATGGTCGCTTACCAGACGTCGAATGGCTAGAACCGCCGCCGAGACATCTCACAAAGAAATGCGCTTTGAAACGCGAATTTATCCCATTCAAGTCATTAAAGGTGTTGTTCGTGTATAGTTCGAAATGATAGGAATTTGAATCATGACAATTTGTAGACTCTGAGGCTGTTCCTGACGCACACTGCCAAGAAACGGTGTTAGCTCCGCATATAGGAATATCCGAAGAAAATAGCGCTTGTGCAGTCGTCTCTCATGTGTTTTTCTTTTGAGCACTGTAGTGAAGATGTCGTCAGGTATTCAACTTGCCCAGCAACAAGTTCTCGTTAAGAATAGAAGGTGTCAGCTTCGTATGAAAGAAACCACGGGTCACTAACCCCCGTATTCATAAACGCTCCTTGACTTGAACTTGACTTGCCACCGCCTCAAGGCAGCGTTTGAAACGCGTTTGTGCTGCCTTGGCACCGCCTAAAAACAGTGCGTTCGAAACACGTTTGTACTGCATTGAAGGCGGCGGCAAGTCAAGTTCAAGTCAAGGAGCGTTTATGAATACGGGGGGTAAATCCGCTAAGCCTCTCGGCTAAGCTTTTCCAGGTGAAAGAAAATGGTTAGACTGTGTTGTTTGTATATATATTTCTAAACAAGCAAGGTGTTAAGTTTTGACGAAACCTTCTCATACCGGCATTGACGAATATCTAATAAACTTTTCCCTTATGAGAATAAATGTTAGGCTTACACTCCCTGTGTTTTCATAGCCTCTGCCAGGTAGCTTTCAAGAGCGATGGGGCCCGTAGCTGCTGGGAGATGGAGGTGGCTTTCCGGCTTTCAAGAAAGATACTAATATGTTTATTTCCATGCTGTCGTTACTATACCTGCATTCCGTATCCTGCATGAAAAGCCAAACAGAGTTTTAACAGCGGAGCTGTTAATATCGGGGTCGGGCTTCAAGGTGTGTAAGAAACTGTGCCTAGTTCTGACGTCACTGCTCGTTGCCTAGGAACTACCTGGCACGTCTCCGCCTGGCTTCGTCGAGCCTCGCCGAGCCTCGCCGAACTCCGCACACGTGTCTAGCCATGGCATCACTGCGCCGATTCCGCATCGTTTCTCATAGCTGTGCCTAGCCATGACGACATTGTGCGCCACCGTTTCGCCCCGAGTCTAACCGTACTAGCCATGATCCGGGTAGCCGCGTCGGCAACACATTACCTACACTCTTAAAAAAATGGAGCGACCTTCTCTCCATTAAGGGAGAAACGGCGATGTCCCCAATGTTCGTCCTTAAATGGAGGAACGGTTCCTCCATTTTGCATGGAGGAACGGTTCCTCCCTCGTCAAAATCAAGATGGCTGACACCGAGTTAGCGAAGCGATTAGGCCTAGCGAGTTCATCGATTCTCGACTGATAAAGAGTTTACGGCACTGGTAATCACAAAAAACGGTCCCGCTGAGCTTAATATCGAGTGATATAACAATAAAATCAAGCAGACAAACCTGGGGTGGTGAAAACTTCGCGAAACGGAACAACGGAACTCGTAGGGTTCACTCGGCCAGCGAGACGGCGTTCACTCTAGAAGATACGGATACTGCAAAGAAGTTCTCGCCCGGAGACTACAGGCTAGGCTTGCTGTCTTTATTTATCGAAGAATCACACCGAGTAGCGACGTTATCCACGCGTTTACGGGGCAGTAGGCGCCGAGATTTACCTCCAAAATGCACACTCGATCGCAGCAAAACAATTCCGTCGCAGCAGTTTATAGTTTCGATAGATAGATGTTCAACAATATATAAGTAGGTGGAGTGGTGAGAGCACCACAGCCATGAGGTAGGCAGTAGCTGGCGCCATCTGGAGGGATTCAACGATACTAGAAAAAAAAAAACGTTTGCGATGCACGTTGATACTACAGAGTGGCCTTTTGGCGGATAATTGGCGAGTCAAGCCCATTCATGGATCACGCAAGGACACTGGAAGGCTGGTACAACGTATTTACACACACATTCATTAGTACGTACACGTTTGCTAGATCTGCGAGACACATAGTACACACAACCCTCACTGAATTCAATACACGTTTCATTCATTATTATACATGCAGCCCACCAGTGATGCCAATTTAGCGGATTTTCCGCTAAATCTGGCGGATGGTATTCTATTCTGACGGGGAAAAAATTAGTCTAGCGGCTAGCGGATTTTTTTGACGGGCCATTTTCATACATGGCGGATTTCTGGCGGATGCCTCACGCAGTACACCGATTCAAAATCGTCGGAAGCAATGCCGAGAAACTTGGAATACCTAATAAGTGAAACGTACAACTGGTTCCCAAGATCCCCTTCCCGGCTAATTGCGTACATGAAGTTCTACGGCCTGTTGAATAACGGCGATGAACCGCGGAAGATTGTGCAAGCGTGCAGGATGCGGTGGCTATCGCTTGAAATAGCTGCGTCAAGGATCGTAGACCAGTCAACCGCATTGTAGACGCACTTCGGGATAGCGAGGCGCACTGAAAAGTGCTATGCGGCAGAGGTGCCGTATGGTGTACGTACGAAAACCAGATCCATCTGGGGTACTTGCTTTCTTTTTTAGACCGATTCTGACAGATGTTCAGAAGGTTAACAAGGCATTCAAAGCGAAAGGAAGGAAGGAAGGAAGAAGAAAAGAGACAAGGCAGGGAGGCGAAAGATGTCGATCAAAAAAGCTGCTGAAAGACCTCATGACTTAGCTTTCGAGCTTGGTTCAAAAAGTCATATTTCCGACAGAGCAGATGGTCGTTCTGATGTCCAGACTTGAGGACCACTTGAACCCCAAGCCATATCTGTGCTGCCTGTTTGAGACGTACGTGGACAACATGAAGGCTGAGAAGACCAACATGTTCTCTCTCGCAGATGAAGCTGTGAGGCGAGAAAGGTGCGTAAGGTTTATTGCCACGCTAGTAGATCAAGTCAGAGAGCGACTTCCCGACATCACAGTTCTCCAGAAGACATCACTTTTATTGGTCAAAAACACTTTTTGCGTCATAAAGAAGCCATTGATTCATCTGCTGGAAGCAATGGCAGTGCCCCCAGAAACAATCGCAAAAAATTGAAAACCAGTGGAGCAAAATCACCCTCTTTAACTGGGAGCAAAAATCGTCCACGCAGTCGTTCTGGTGTGAAGTTCACTCCTATAAGGACGCCTGTGGCGAAAACGCGTTCGCCGAGTTGGCGGGATTTGCCATGTTGATGCGGGTGCTGCCCACTCAAATGCCAAATTAGAGAGAACGTTTAGTCAGCTTAACATAGTAAAATCCAAGCTGAGGAAAGAGCTCAAGCCTGAAACAACAAACGCCATCCTCGTCGTAACAGCTGGCCGAAGCGGCACAAGAAGAGTTGTTTTGACACGAACTTCCTCTGGCGGTTGTTAGTGCAATCGGGACTTCTGCGATGTATGTGCTACCAAGTCACCTTTCTGGTCCCTCAACAAGGACCAGCGGTCCTGTGGAGATGGTGTCAGATGACGACAGCGGTGACGGAGACCTCGATGTGTTTTTCGGTGATCTGTGAGTTTTTTTTCCTCTCATGAGTGTGACCATTTATAACTTTTAGCCTCATCAGTGATGAGGTTGACGACAAGCGCAGCAGTGAAGCTTCTAGTATTCTAGTTACGCTATTTAGAAGACTCCTTTTATATGTTATTTCATCTCTCACAATTTTGGGGAGCCTTTAAAAATGACAAAGGTTTTTGTCATAGGGAAATATCAGTTTTTTAAAATAAAATAGGTCTTAGCGGGAAATTTAGCGGATGTGTTTTAGATTCTAGCGGAATCTGGCGGATTTCTTATTGCTTTTTAGCAGATTTCTCACGCCCAGCGATGGCAACACTGCAGCCCACACCATGAATGAGTGAATCACCACAGCCGCGTACGCACAGACGTGTTTACACATAACCCAATACGAAGTGCTGACGCTTATATAGTCAGTGAAATACGGCCGACCCTAGTGATACAAGTGGCACGTAATTTTTGGTCAACGCTATTACATTTATTGGCTGCACCGCAAGGCACGCAGACGCAATAGTACTGTAGCTATCCCTTAGCTAAAATCAGCTTTTAACCAAAAGCTGCATAATAATGAACCTGATAATTATAGAGTTGATTAAGTTTCCATGAAAGCGACGACCACAAACTATGGATACCATTCCGACGACATTTTGAAGGCTGCGCCATCTCTCGGCAGCGGCTACAGATAAAATTTCCCTCTCTGATTTCTTTGTTTCTTATTGTTACTCTGGGAGGGCGCAGCATGCGGGCTAGATTTAGCCAGATTCTGTCACCGTCGTCGCGTGAGTGGTTTGACGTTAACATCTGTTAACATTCTATTTAAGCTTTGACCACAAGTATGACGATGAGCCATGGATTAATTCGACTGCTAGGCCTTCAATGACAGTGCTACTGATGCGTTAACAGCCGTCTCAATTGTGTATACGTACGCTACAACGCGGGTCGTGCGAAGAAACAAGACAAGATGGCCTCGCACCAGACGGTGTTCTTTCGGGAGCGATGTCAGGGCTCTTGGCGTCGCGGCAGCTTGATTACATCAGTAGAACTAGGGCTACACCGCGCTGGTTATGGAAAAGAACGCTACTCATACTACGTGTTCAATAATATTTTAGTATGCTGCACCTTACTTACTACTCTGCTACAGATACGTCACGGTATTCGCCTGGCATGCCAACTTGCAATCATTGTGCGACAACTGTGTTGTTAGCGCTGTGGCGGTGGTTACTATTACTTTGGATTTGGAATACTCTTTCGCAAAGGTGAGTGCGAGTGTTAGTAATTACCTGCTGTGCACAGCTGTCACTAGAAGTGCATTTTGTTTTGAGTTTCGCACGCCAAAGCAGAATCCCGTGGACGAGAGACATACTGCACGCGTGCATAATTCCATGCTAACTCTCAGTGCAGACGTGCGTAATTCAAAACGCACGTGTTTGAGAATTTTGGCTTAATTGATAGAAGTCATTTGTTTATTTTTCAGAAATGTGCAATTAGGATGCAGTTTAACGTTACTGATGATTGTAACCCAGTCTGGGAAATAAACGCTCGGTGAGACTTTGCTGCCCATTTCCTTCTGTGCTTTTACCTGCCGTGGTAGCTTAGCCGTTGGGTGTCGCGTGACGATTCTCGAGGGCGCGGGTTCGACTCCCGGCCACGGCGGCCGCATTTCGATGGCGGCAAAACGCAGAGAACACCCGTGTGCTTATGTCTGAGTTCACGTTAAAGTTAATTTCAGTAGGTTGAAATTCATCCGCAGTCCGCCACCACGGCGTGCCTCGTAATCATCTGGTGGTCGCGGCACGTAAATCTGCAGCAATTATATATCATCGTGCTTTCACGCATGCTCTGTGCAGTGGTATCACGTTTGCTAGAATATTGAAAAAATTAACCTTGATGCTTGCTGAATTGATGAGTGCAAAACTAAGAACGCGTATGCTTACCAAGTATGTCGAAGCCGAAAAAATCGATTAATTGTGTACAGTCTAAGGTGTTCAATAAAGGAAGACTGTTTGTTAAGTGTATTCATGACAAACAGGTAGTGCGCAAACGTACACAAACAACACGACACACACGAAAGTATACGGCGCATCGCGCGCACGCTGAGCGTTAAAGAAAAATGTCGGCACAGACGTTACTGTACCAATAAAACAAAAGAATAAACGTCTCTCCTGCATTGCTTGCATCAGTCCTAGGTACATGTAATCGCACGCGACTGGACGAGGTCGGGTAGTGCTTGATGGATAATCTGACACTGCCGACTGACCACGAAAGGATGCGAAATATAACACCCGCAGCGCAGAGGGCGGCGCGCGGCGCCGCTCTCCGCAGCACGGAATCGCGACGTAGCTCGGCGTGCGCATGCGCGCGAGCGCAAGGCCACGTGGTTGAGGAGAAACTAGAACACTGTATACGAGAAGCGTTACTCCTCTGGCGCTTGTCGCAAGAGGGCGCGACGGGTGAAGCGCCCGCAAGGGAGAAAGTCGCTGCGCCGAAGGAGAAACGGAGCCCGTTGCTCCCTTCTCGCTCCCCTTTTTTTTAGAGTGTAGTGTATCCGCACCGAGTTTGCAACGTCGTTTGCATGTTCGCACTTAGCAAAACTTCGCAAAATCTAGGTTGGCGGACAGGTCCTCTGTTTCTCCAGCCTTGCATCGCTGGTGCAAGCTGCGCACTTTCTTTCTTTTTTTTTCTTTTGCGGATGCACGTAATATGTTTGGAAATCATTGAATACTGAAGGCGGTGATGCCCGACTTCCATTTCCCCCCTCAGAAGGTCGCCGTTCTGTTGTTGTTGTTATAAATCTTAGGGGAACATCATGAGGTTCATGTGATGCGCCGCTAATCGGTAATGGTTGCTTTTTCTACAGCCCGGTTGCCCTTTTATAAAGCATCCAAGTACTTTCACAAGCTAGAAATGTAGAAATCATCTCCAAGTATATCGCATTTTTTTTGTTAGGGTTCTTTCTCTGTGCAGCTGGTCTTGGAGGTATCGGGATTGTGTAAGCTGAGTAGTCTCTTGTAAATTCTTTCTTTTGCTCCCACATTTTTAATGCGAATCATTCCTTAGCGAACCCAAGGCACTTTGAGTGGTTCTATCTATCTATCTGTCTATATATCTATCTAGCCGCCTACGCCTGTGTGCTTTCGTAATCACCTCCTTAACTTGGTGTAGACCGAAATTGGCATGGGAAAGGAAAGGACTTCACGAATATGACTCTCTGGTCATGACCTAAATAACGTGAATATCCTGTCGCGTCAAACCATTTCAACCATTTCGTTCAGATATATGTGACACATACCCGTTTACCGCGGGCCGTGGTGTGCGGGTATGCGCCATAGGGGATTGACAGTTTATACCTACATAGGAATGGCGAGAACAGACATTGGTAATTTAAATGCGAGAGCGTTAAGAGAAACCGACATCGGCAGCATTGTCCCAACGAATGCACAAATTAAAAATTTGAATCCCAGCAGGAATCGAACCCTAGCATTCTGCGTGGCAGTCAGGTATTCTACCGCAGAGCTACGCAATGTCTAAAAACCGCTTTGGAAATACACCCTATGCAGGCGTAATGACGGTGCAACTTCAGTTGTGGTTTTGGTGCGGGTTATCCGATAAACATTAAATTTGATTCCTATGTTTCCGCAAGCTATATTCAAGCGTTGCTCGACCCCGGAGGAATGCGCTAACGAAAGTGGACGAATGATATTCAAATCGTCCCATCGTAAAGTGCCCGTCGTTCCAATAATACTGACATATGTGCTCTAACGTGAGTGCTGACGTTACGTCAGACCAGGCCCGTAGCCAGAGGCGGGGGGCAAGGCCCCCCCCCCCCTCCGAAATTTGGATGGAGGGGGGGGGGGGTGTTTTACCCAGAATGCGTAATAAGAATAGGTGGTTTTCAAGGTTTTCAACAGGTGCCCCCCCCCCCCCCCCCCCCGAAAAAAATTTCTGGCTACGGGCCTGCGTCAGACCATAAGTTACCATTTAAACGTCAAGGTAGTCGACGTTCCTAGTAAGCCCACGATGTGAACACAACTACTGCACTTACAGAAACACATCGATTCACACTTGGCTCAAAGCCAAAAAATGCAGCATATAATATTAGTCGTCGAGTGCTTCTCATGAAAGCGATTGCCACAAAGAGTGAGATCTGCCAAATGTTTTCTCAAAGTACTTATTGGAAACCGCATTCGATTGACCAGTCACTCCAGGACACTCCGTCAGCGTTGTGAAAGCCTGCGAAGCGTCTCAACGCGCTAGTTTTCACGAAGGAAGCTCTTCAGGAGACCACCAACGTCGTGGAAAACACGCCAGCACGCGCTTGCTTGCCCGCAGTACATTCGGAAATGTGTTTTCCTCCGAATGATGAAGCATGCACATGCGTCATCGTGGTTAGTCTCGGTTTGCAGTACCACATGCCCAGAGTTCAAATCTAGCCACCGTGAAAATTTTGACGTTATTATACACGTTTATTCGGTGTACGTGCGCTGCGCTGCACTGAAGTCACTGGTGTGTTCGCGGTGTCTATGTGACGTCACTTTAGGCTGAATGATGAGTAGGTTGAATAAAACTTAAAGGGACCTTAAGGAAAATACCGCAAATACCTTTTGTGTCATTTTCTGAAATCAAGTCAGTCGATGTTTAGCGCTCACCCTGTGCACTGTGTTCTCTTCTTCTCAGGATTTCACTTTTGCGCTAAAATATGTCGTATGTGATGGGTAGGTTCTACTGAAACGATTCAGGGTAGCTAAAGAAATGCTGCACGTGTTTAAAACATAAAAGGGGACCGGGCGCACAACTTCAGCCACAGAACGAACAGGCGTGCTCTCGCTGCAGCAATCGCAGGCCTCGCAGAGCATGCTGACTTGCAATGATTTTCCTCGGCTGTGGGCCGCGTGCAATCACACAGAGCAAACACAGAGCGAAAGCGCCGTGCCCGCGCGTTGTGCCTCGCGGCCTCCGCTCCAAGAAAGCCCGAGAAACGAAGCGGCTGCGGCGCGTCCTCGCCCACCGTGTCCCCGGGGGCTTTTCGCGCCGTCGGGGCCATAGTGGCCTGGCGTGTCCGCGCGGCGGAAGCACCCGCTGGCCGCAGGGCTTTGCCGGGCACAGGCGGGGGGCCGCGCAGACGCTAACTGGCCGCTGCTGAGCTTGCTAATGAGTGATTAGCACCTAGGCGCCGCCAGGACCAGCTATTCCTGGACGCACTGTCTGCGCAGATACCTTCGTGGCTCTTACATAGCGTGTCGGAAGTCTTCGGAGAACACGCGGCCCTTACCGTGAACAGCCCGTTCTCCCAAATCGTCGTAGAAGACTTGGGGAATCATATCCAGAGAATGTGCTTGCAATGGCCATGATTTGCTGGACGGAAAAAATAGCATGCAAGTCCATACTGCCACCCTCCGCGTAATTCTTACGAAGTCAAGTGTAAGGTAACGTCAGGCAGCCTTAATGGTGTGGCAACCACGTGCGAATGTCCTCACCCGTTCTAGCATTATGTGATGCGCCACAGATGACGTACGCCTTAACGCAAGTACGACGTAACACGTCTTTCTGCCTCTGCACATGCACGACGAAAACAAGAGGCAAATATTCTCTAGCAGTTGTCTAAGTGTCGCGTAAGAGTTTGCGACAAGTCACCTGCCGTTTCGTCGCCATATGGTGCTGTGTTGAAAGCAGTGCGCTCTTTGTTCCGGAGGACGTCCAGTATCAAGCGCTTGCATTTTCTGTGCTTGCTCTGTATTGCGGCCTCAGAGTTTTATTAAAGGAAACTCTTTGGTTGCGATGCTCTAGGGAGCATTGCCATCGGGTGGTACCGGCATGGTGTCTTTCATCTTCTTTCTCGTGTTCATCATGGTCTGGAACGGACCAACGCAAGACGCATCCCCCGGATTATCGGAACGCGTGTTGGATGGATGGATACAACTTTATTGAGCGTGCGGCAAGGTTTAACGCGGACAGAGCTTATGTCTCCCAAGGGGGAACGTCAAGGACTTGCCTCACGTGCTTGATGGACCACCCACGTATGGATTCTGAGGTCTGAGCTGCGCGGAGCGGCGGGCAACCTCGACGACAGGGTTTCCACAACTTGAACGTTGCGTTTCAGTGAAGCCAACGTTTCGACGACTAGTATTGCCTTCTTCAAAGCAGCAGTTTGGAGATACCTTCAAGGCATCTTCCCTTGAACTTCATCTTTATTTAGATTTACACTTGGCTAAAGGTTGTACGGGAGCGGTTTCTCAGCTTGCAGTATCCTTGGTGGAAGCCTGTTTAACACATGAAGACCGAAGCTGTAGGGGTGATGGGGTAGATTTATTTCAGTTGGATTGTTCCAGTGTAGGCACGTGTGACCGAAGCGTTAGGACTGCACGTGTCCTGAACAGTAGCATTGGTAAACGGTGACCACCATCGTTGGTCTATCGGGTAGTTCTTCCGCCTTGTAGAGTGTCTTGCCATTGTGACAACACAGGTCGTCCTATCTAATGCAGATTGATGGGGGAGATTTTGCTCACGGCTACTTCACGAGGAGGCGTGCTGCGCGCGTGTGGCCGCGCATGTGTTTGCAGTATGTGTGCGTGTATTTCTGCTTTCAAACACATTCTTTTTAATAATTCCACTGAAAAAGCGATGCTATTCTCGTCCTGTTTAAGCTTTTCGTTCCGCTGTTCCGCCTGACCAGAACACTAAGCTGCGCCTACGGCGTGCGACGCAATAACTCGGCCAGGTACGCGCTCTCATCATCCTCTTCTTCATCTTAGGATTAGCTATAAATCAACTTATTAATCGGACGTGTAGGCCATGTTATATGCCATAACAATACGGTTATCATTTAGCCACTTCTTAAAGCTGCAATGCCACAGAAACTGAAATACACAAGAAACAACAAAACAATTTATTTACAAATAATGTGCGCACACATGTCCCCTGACATAATACTGCCGCACAGGCTTTCTAGATTCGGCTCAGCTTTAAATGCTGCTGTGCTTTTCGGCGTGCATAGTCACGAGACTTATTTATGCCCTTGACAAAAAAATGTAGCCTTGTAACTAGATAAAATCCAGTCAAACTTAGAGATAGTTCCTCGCAGTGCTGATCGCATCCAATGCAATTCAGGCCCTTTTTACTGACAAGGACCAGCACATCCATTATGCTGTCATGCTGCAGCTCTGCCGTACTGAAACATTCCGTAAAAACGTCCTTGAGATCACTGATAAACCTGAAAAGGCGTAGAGAGGGGTACAGCAAGCCGCCAAAAATCGCATGCGCTTGTGAACGTTGATGCATTTAAACGTCTTCCCTCAGGAGCAGGCAAGAGCAGCTGGTCCATGCACACTTGGCATTTGGCCATGCACACTTGGCGCACTTACCATGCACACTTGCCAGCAGCTGGCCATGCACACTTGGCACACTTGACAACCCGTACCTGTACTTTGCCCTGTAGGGCAAAGTACAGGTACGGGTTGACGAGCCAACACAACGCCAAGAGTGGGGCACCGAGCGCGCATTTCGGGCCATCTCGCTGGTAAGGCAGAGAACACGCTGATATTCCCCCCGAGATCGGCGTAGCGCCAGCGGTAAATGGTGTATATAAATAGCCCGCCGTTGTGGAAGGACGTGAGCTTCTGTGGCCGAGTGGTTATGGCCGTGCTGCGGATCGAGAGGTCGCCCATTCGATTCCGCGCGTGGGAAAATATTTTTCTTCGTAGATTATATATATATATATATATATATATATATATATATATATATATATATATATATATATATATATATATATATATATATATATATAGATATACGGTCAAGTAGACACGCGTACGATGCGATTTATTGACGTTGCGGCCGCGGGGCCAGCCTTCATTCCGATGAAGGCCGGACCCGTGCCCGAAACGTCAATAAATCGCTTCGTATGCGTTTCAACTTGACCGTATATATTTACCCGGACGCAGAACCACATTTTGTCTATATATATATATATATATATATATATATATATATATATATATATATATATATATATATATATGCGTTGAAAAACGACGGACTAACGTGCGAAAATGTTTATTTGATCCAACGTTTCGGCAGGAAGGCCTGCCTTCCTGCCGAAATATTCTAGTACACTCTAGTCCTGTGAAAGGTTCGTGCGTTGTC